>VXBT01009155.1:1283848-1376758 GCA_013400235.1 Oriolus oriolus
GGTGAGGAGCCCGCGCAGCTCCATCCCCCCGGCGACTCCTCCCGTCCCGGCCCCTGAGGAGGGAGCGGAGCCGCGCTCGGTTCCAGCGCCGCCAGCGAACCCGCCATGTCCGGCCAAAGCCTCACCGACCGCATCACGGCGGCGCAGCACAGCGTGACCGGCTCGGCCGTCTCGAAAACCGTGTGCAAGGCCACGACCCACGAGGTCATGGGCCCCAAGAAGAAACACCTGGACTGTGAGTACCGGGAGGGAACGGCGGCCCGAGGGCTCTCCCCGGGCGTCCCGGCGAGGAGCGGGATTGCCCGGCCTGTCGCGGGGTCCCGCTGCGGGGCTGCCGCCCATCCCACCGGCCTCGTGGGGACGGGAAGCCTCCTCAGGCGGAGGAGCTCAGGGTTTCAGCGTAGGGCATTCCCGGAGGGCGGGGGCGTAGGGTCGGGGACGTGGCGATGGAGAGCTTGGGAGAGGCTGTTCAGTGTATCTCCTCTCCAAAAGGGGCCTTACCAGCTCTTCGCTATGCACAGGGCCCCGGACAATGTGAGCTTCTGAAGGACAGGACCTGCCCCATACCCCTTTCTTCGGGAGAGAGAGAGCCAGGGAGGGCAGGTAGAGGAATGGGCTGCAATTTCCTTACTGATTGATCTCATTTGCGTCTTGCTGGGGCAGCACTGCCTTATTCTCTAGAGGAGGTGCAGGAGTTTCAGGAAGGAATAGCTGATCAGTTATCTTAATTATTTTCCAGGTAGTCTACTAGGGAAAAAAAAAATTCCTTCTTTAACAATCATATGACTCTTCCACGTAGGAAAATATGTGAAATGAGTGTTCGAGGGGCAAATCTCTCTCAGTAAGGATGTTCTTAGTCTTCTTTCTAGTCTGTCTCATTCACTTGGGAAGATGTATCTAAGTGGACTTCTTTAGAACTTCATTACCTGGTCTTAACATACCATACAGGGACTGGCCATTTTTCAGCTTCTCTTAAGACGCGATCAAAGGTGGGAAGGCTTAAAAGGTTTTCTATCAACTCTGATCCATCCAGGTGATTATGAAGAGAATGATGAGCACCAAAGTTCACATTAGTGTGTCTCTCACCAAGCTGTAAGGTCACAAGACTGAGGAAGTTCTTGGTCTGAATACCTGATTGTCTTGCATCTCTTTATTCTAGGCCTTTTAAGGACAGCCTCCCCACTCTCTTTCACTTTCCCAAATATATAATGAGAGATACTGGAGAGATTTGTGTGTCTGTGCCTTCTATGTGTGTGCTTTCCCCCTTCCTCCCACCCACGTCTGTGAGGAGAAGGTTGAGTCTTCATGTGTCTTGAGTTTATGCCTTCTGAATTGCTTTGTATCCAAATGAGAACACCAGATGATAGCAGTGGGATTAATTGTGCTGTAGTTCTTTCTTCTTTCCACCAAAACATGTCCATGTTAAAGGTTTAAGAAATTCTTGACCTGAGAGAGATGTGATCAATTTTTAGGGTAGCCCCAGAACAGCTGCCTCTGTCTCTTTTTGGTTTTCCCTCATTTATTTCATCTTTTGCATGAAGATGATAATAACTGAGTGGCCTTGTTATTTTTGGTTAGCTAAGGGTGTCAGAACACTGAGGAAATCTTTGGGCTTTGAGTAACGTATTGGCAGGTAGCGAAAACACCTTGTCATATGGCATATGTATGAAGTCATGATGTTACTGGATTTCATACAGCAGAAGTGAGGCTTTCTGGAAAACAAACTTTGTCGGGTTTAGCCTGTAACAGTGCTAGAAGTACAGCTTCAGTAACAAGGCATTTAGGAGCTGAATTACTTTGTGGTATAAGTTTTATTGAAAAGAATATCAAGCTGGCCAAAAAATTGCTCTTCAGGTGTGTGTGTGTAAAAGGGTGATGTTCTGAACAGGGCTGAAGGGAGACAGCCTAATGGAGACCTCCAGGGTGCTGCTGCAGAAGAGTGCCTGGACTTCCTTGGAAAGCTGTGTAGTAGCTGCTGGATGAGAAGACCATTTCTGTGTTTCCTTTTTCTTCTCTAGACTGTCAGGAGTTTTAGTTTCTGCCTCTCTCTGAGAATTCTTTTATCAAGGCAAAGCAAACTTGTTTTTTTTTATTAGTCCCTCTTTTTAATGGTTAAAATAGATCGTGCCTAGATGTTTCGTATGCTACCCTGATATGTTTGTTAGAAGTCTCTGTTCCTGGCATCAGGAAATGACACATGGTCTTGTATTCTGAACATTTTCTTTGTTCGTACCCTGTATGGTTGTATGCTTTAAAATAAATATTTTTTACACAAGCTGTGACTCAAGCCCCACTTCTGAACTATTTGTACATATCTTCCTTTTACAACAGTTTAACTGGGTAAGTCCTGTGAACTGACATCTCATTGTGCATGACAGTTAATATACCAGCCTTCATAGGCAGCATGCTGCCTTAATATTTTTCTGATTATTGTATATTATGATAATACAGTTAAAACTTTCGCTATAGGTTATATCCTGGGTGAGTGGATAAGTTGTGTTTCCCACACTGTCCTGTAATGAAATCTTAGTTTTGTAGCATATTCTGTGACCATGACATACATTCTTGTTAATGTGGTCTCTGTATTTCTTGTACAGATCTCAAGATTTCTGACTGTCCTGTCATTGAAATTCTTTCTTCATTAAGCTTGAGCTGTCATGAACAGATTTAACTATCTCCACCTCCTGTTAACTCATAAAAATGGAGGGAAATCCAACATAGATACTAGTGAACATGATTATTCCTGTCCTTATTTATCTTGCTCCTGACTGTGTATGGAGTTTTAAAACTGAAGTGCTCTCCATCTGAGGTTACCGCTGTATTTCCCTCAGTGATGGTTCCTTGATCAGGGAAGGTAGAAAGGCATTACCTTCTTAGCCCATGATGATTAAAATATAATCTACTTCAGAGAATGCTCTTTCTCTCCCATTACAAAGCTCAGTTGTTTGGTTTGAGGGAGAAAGACTTCTAATTTACGAGTGGACATGGCTTATGATAGGTAGTAACATCACCTTGAGGCTGTATACTTGAATCCATGATACTGGCTTTTTCTTCTGTGTTGAAGGTCCAGCCTCAGAGCTGGGTTAAGGATTCTGTTTGGTAATCTAAATGCCGCTTTTGTTATGATGGGTTACTTGTTTTACAGAAATCAGGCAGGTTTAATAGCCTTGGAACCCTCAAAGCATAGTTCATGGATTTCTTTTATGGAAAACCTAGTTTCACTAGGCTTCACAGCACTTTGTCCTGGTGTTTTACACCTATCTGAGCGGTGGAAGCTGTAAACTGGTTTGTGGGTTTAACTTGCACACTGAGATTGCTACAACCCTTTCATTCTAGTTATTTTTTTTTCCCCCACATAGAGTGCTGGATAGTGATGCTAAGAACAAGTGCTTTAGGTTGTGTGAATATAAATGGTGCGGGGAAACTTGTTGCCAGATTTCACTCCTTTGCATGATTCTGAAGGGGAGGTGTGTTTGTGTATGTATGTGGGGTGGATAAATACTATTAGGAATACCAGAAGATACATTAATATTAGGAATACTTGAAGTTAATGCCAAATAGATTTCACTGGGTTGGTTCAGTGAAACTGCTGGAGCAGTGACAGCTCAGTAGCATAAAAATGTTTGTGTACATGTGCACATTGTGGAGTGTACTTAAAAATGTTGTGATACACATTTAGGGCTGGCCTCTTGAATGAGCGTGGCTTAATAACCCTATCTGCTTGTAGCTAATGGAGTAGCACTCTCTAAAGGAGAATGTGGATGGATGACTTGGAAGGAAGTTGCGATGCTGTAATTATCCATTCTTAACAGGAAATATCTCTGTAATTAAGCCAGTGTGATTGCCTTGATTTCTTATTGTGAAAGAAAGTGTGTATTTTTAAGGAAGGCAGTAAACCAGAACCCTGCCATGTGTTGCATAGATGTCTATGAGAAGCTGTATAAGTGAAAGTAAACTTGAAGGAGCTTGTTGGGAACTTAATTCCTAAGTCCCTGGTGTCAGCTGCTTTGGTTTTGTCTAGAGGCTACTACTAGGACAGAGAAAAGTCCAGCTAAAGACTTGCTTCGTGTCTATTCTGGGGACAGCTTCTATTTCAAAATGAGATGGTACAAAGAGGGTAACTTGTAGAACTGAGGGATAAGGATAATTGTTTTTCCATGTATCACCTGGGAGATTTGTAGGAAATGTGGGAAAACCAGCGTTTTAAGGGTTCACTTGCCTTTGCATGCTAAAGTGTAACTGGGTGATGAGGTGAATTCACTTCCAGTTCTGTGGATACTTTTGTGTTCTCCAGTAGAAACAGATTATCCATGTTCCTTTTATGGTATTGTAGTGCTTCAACAAACTTATATTTTGTCTCTGGTTTTGGCAGAATCACCTGAAGTTTCTTGTGGCTTTGCTTCCCGTTCTATAATTGACTTAAATTTCTGGAAGCAATCCATTGTTATTTTTGCTTAGAAATGTTCTTTGTAACTGTAATTATTTCAAATACAGATAATTGCATTATTACAACTTTCTTTTGAAGTATTTCGTTTTCTCTCTGAGTTTTTCTGTGATTCCTTCATTTCTTTCTTCAGCCAACTTTCTTACTTTTTACTAGAATTCCTTTGGAATATTTGTTCGTGTCTTTTAGTAGAGTATGAGAACTATCATACTCCTCTTGGCTGCCAGAGGGACAATTTTCTACCACAGCTGCTCATTTGCAGAAGGAATAGCCATGTAGTTGTGCAGCTGTTGTTTTATTTTACTTAGCCTGAAGCAGTATTCTACTTCAGATGAAGTAAGAGGCAGGAGCTAAGGAGGAGAAGCTGTAGGACACCTGCAATCAGCTTCCTGTGTATCTTCATACCACTGCTGTTTCCCATTAGCTGTGATTATTCAGGTGTCATGTAACTTTGGGCTATAGCTCTAGTTGAGATATTTGGGTTTTAGTGATTTTTTTTTTTTAATGGTGCTGTCATCTCTTGCATCTTCTGAAAGTGATGCTTGGGAGAAGCATTCTTTTGCAGTTCAGCCTGTGGCCTAATGATCTATTTCAGTCTTCAGTTCCTAATCCTAAAATCAGTTTTTGATTTGTAGATATGAAACTTTTAAGTTGTCCCTAATGACTTGGCTTACAAAGTAATGGTAGTTTGCATAATAATACAAGAGATGAGTTCTCCACCATGGAATTTTAAAGCTTCCTGGTTTGTGCGTATGCTGCCTTATGTAAAGTACATGATCTATTGATGATGATAGAATTCTGGGAAAGTTCACCTATAAAATGTTACTGATGTCTTGCTCCCCCTGGAAAATACAACATTATTTCTGAAGCAGAGACACCTTTTGTATTTGAAAGCTTAATTTTTTAAACAGCTTAAAATCCAGATTAAATACAGATTTCTCAATACCATTAAGATATTTTCACTCTAAACATCTCACACATCAATTAATGCTTGAAAAATAGCACATTGCTTTACTACTGGTAGGATATGTACACTTTTCTGTAAACTGTGAAGTAGCTGTTTCTCAAACATGATAGAAGAATTGTAAATGACTTGTTTATAAAGTCTTGAAGCCCTCTGCTGGGGCAGTTATTTAATATTTTCAAATAGTTTGCAATTCAAGTTTAAAGCAATCGTCTCAAGTATGTGTCCTTACTTTTGAGTATTTTAGCAAGCTCTTCTGCTGCGAACTTTGCTTTTTGCTCATGAGTATGTGAATTTAACCATTTAGACTTTCTGCTGGTCAAAATCTTAACTCTGAGAGTAGTTGTAATTTCGAGCTTAATGTTATCTTGCAGAGACTTGGGTATGAGAGAGATTTTATTACTGATTGTATCTGCAGCTGATTAGAAGTAACAAACAAGTAACTAACAAAAAAGAATGCAGTCAAGTGGAAAGAAGCTTTTGTTGCTGTAAAATTGTTGGGTTTGATGTTTTCCTTGCTATTCTAGCTGTTTTCTCCATTGTGAAATATGATTGTGAGTGGGCAGGTTATGAATTCTTAGTAAGTTCAAAGTAACTGTATCCTTGAAAACTTGAAGAAGTAGTAGTGTTCTATTTTGTATTTCACCCTTAGCTTATATCAGAGCTCTATCAATTGGCTGGTAGTTTCTAAACATAAAAATAATGTTAGTAAATTCAGTGCTAAGGTGTGGTGGTCTTAAGTCTGCTAACAGTAAATCCAAGTCATGAGTAATATGTGACAAATCGGGTATTAGGAGTTTAGAAATTAGGGAACTAAGCTGTATTTAACTGTGTGAGAATAACTTAATGAAGTTAAGCGTTTCATACAGATTTAGCAAATACGCTGGATTTTCTGATTGTGACTAAACATCTCCTGTGCTATTTTGCTGAAGGAGCTTTATTAAAGTAATGCTTATCTGGATCATTTGCAATATTATAGAAGGGTAAATTAGGCTTTTACAAGTTTTACCTCAAAAGAGAGGGTGTAAATTGACAAGATCTACACCAAAATTTGACTTGGGCATGTTAATTCACAGAATCAAGCATAAGAGAATTTACTGAAATGAACAGTGGTGGCGTAAAGTGAAATCCTGAGACTTTTATGCAGGTCATGACATAAGTAGCCTAAATTAAATAAGAAAACCTCACAAAGTGGGGATTATACTCATTCTGAGCTTTCCCATATACTTTCATTCATACTTATGTTAATTTACAGAGAAATTCTCCATGTCAACTCCTTTTTCATTTTCTCTGGAAATGAAGTTTACAGAACTTTTGAAATCTTCACTGGCTGTCCTTTATTGCTTCCTCCCAAGCAAGCAGTCCTTCAGTCACAACATTCGTATGCTCCAGCACTGGTGCCATTCTAGCAGGAGTGATTCTTTCACTGACGTGGGTAGTGAGAAGTTTGCATGGGTTGATACTGCTCTGGTATTTCACATGTTTACTCTAAATATGGTGCTTGCGGTAGCTCGGCTATTCCAGTTGCTGGCTGTGTGTTATGACATCAACAAAGTGTCTGTCTTGTTTGTAACCTTCCTTAATTTTTTTAATAGTTAATTTCATAAAATTTAAAGCACAAATTGTGAATCCTTAGTGACGCTGTTTCCTGGGTACATAATTAGTGTATAAACAATTTTTTGATGTTAATAACTTGTAAAATAGGATTTTTTTATCCATTTATAAAAAGGTGATAATGAGGTTCATATCATTCCTTAATTACTTTTGTTCAAAACAAAGAAAAGAAGAATGAACCCTACAAAACCAAACCAGCCCTCTGGTATTCATCTGCACGGCATAAGTTTCTAAAGTTACCATAGTAAACTAGATTTCAGGCCCAGAGTGGGTAACATACAAAGTTTTAAATTAAACTCAGGCTACAAAACTATAGACAGAAGTAAATGTGGTTTAAGTACTTATTTTTAATTGAAAAAATTTTCTTTGCCTTCAATCTGGCAGTAAATGCGTTCAGAGCAGCTCTGGTTGTCTGAGATGTCTTACTCTATCTGCCAGATAAGAAGGCTGAATGCCTTGGCTGTCATGAGGTAGAAGTGGGTGTTTTCCTGTTCCTTGGTGTTCTTACGGGCAGCTTGTAACTTGCTTTGCTATTGGTGGTGTTTGAGTTTTTCTGAGGTGGATACTGAACTGTAAAGTGACATGGAAGTGTTTCTATACCTGTCTTTTGCTGTCCACCTGTGTGCTTTTTTGTCTTGGGTTTAGTTTTGTTATATAGCATGTCCCTCTCTTCCCCACTTCTTCCCTTATGTTCACAAGTTGCATCACCATTTCACCTACATTTGCTTGCAGTTGCACTTGGTTTATTTGGCTGATATCTCCACTCTTGCTGACAAATTGGTCAATATTTAATTGGAAATGGGGTCACACTTGAATTTGATTTATCCCCTTTCCTTCTCTCTCTGCCCAGTATTACCATAATAGTTACAGCCATCATTGCAACCTATTTCAAACTTGATGATTTTTTCTGATCAACAACTCTTTATTCTGGATCTCACCTTATTTTTTATGTGAAGTGTAAAATCTTGTTTGAACTGTTGTAATGGTTAAGTCTCCATACAGGGAATAGTGGTGTTATTTGATCAAGTTTAATTCTGTCCTCTTTTCTATTTGCCAGAAGCCATTGGTGATCATAATTCAGCATGTAGAGTGTTATGGAGAGATTAAAAATAACTTTCATTTAAAAACCAGTTTGTTAGGAATATTTAGTTGATTATGTATTGCCTCATATAGTTGTAGTTCACAAAACAATTCTTCGTTTCTGGGTTGATGGAAAGCTGGCTTCATCGAGTCTTGCTAACTCATGAAACGCCTTCGTTCTCCTGTCTAACAAGGGGTGCTTAAGTTTAATATTTACATAAGTGGTTATGTCAGTTTGTAAGTTTTAGGGCTGAAATTCTGGTGTTTTACTTGCAATTAGTTTTTATTCATCACGAACCACAACTAGTTCAAATCTTAGTTGCAGATAAAAAAGAAAAATGTCTTTTTGAACAATATCTTTGTGTTCTTTTTTTCTCTTGAGAAGCAAAGTTTCTTTGCTGTTTAGAAATATACTGGAATACTGAGGTAGATTTTAATTTTGAATTGGTTCTCTGGATGTCCATGTCCCTTAGCTTTCATTGATACAGCCGTGCTCTGGTCAGCTGATTTTTATTCAAATGACTGAATTTGGATTTATTATCCTTTAAATCAGTTTCTCTGTTATATTTTAATAACCTGTCTTAAATTCATCAGGGACTATTTCTCCCTAGAGTGTTTGCATTTCAGTCATGAGTGTTACAGTACAGCACTGCAGAATAAGATTTACAGTACCAAAAATACATGTGAAGTGGATTTTAATCATAGGAATAAAAGAAATAAATGGAAACCAAATATGAACACCTCTGCATTTGTGGACTGTAGTTATTTCTAATAAGGATATGTAATGCACAGTAAGTTGTCACATTTGATTAGCAGTTGAATTGAAAAGCTCAGGCTGCACAACTCTTAGCTGGAAGCTGTTTGACACACAGCGACTAGCACACTGTTGGGCTTTGGGGAAGAATGGTTGTCTGGATACAGACTTTTGGGTTCGTGATAGTTAATAAGGAGCTAGTCCAACCTTTTTTCCTGACCTGTTCAGTTGAAATGCTTTGCCACTATGTAGCATCATTTGAGACTATAGAATGTAACATAAATTTCCAAGTTACTTTGGCATTAAAAATCTGGAATATATGAAGTTTGTTTCCGTGCTGAATTTGATGTGTATGTCGAAAGGAGTTTTTGTGTTAGTTCTCAAATATAGGGAACAGGACAGTTAGTTTGACTTCTGATGCTTGGAATTTCATTGTTGTGAATATGAAGCTCATGCATTTCTATGGGCTAGTTTTCTTTGGTTTTGCTGGGGTTTTTTGCTTTTTATTTACATACAGTTAGTTTATGAGAAGACTTTCTTCATATTTAATGATCTGTAAGTAAAATAGAGTGAATTGGAGGAGATGCTTTTGTCCTTATTTTAAACTGTTAATGAGGAGTCTTTGTAGACAGGAATGTGGTCAGTCTCTTGGTATATACTAGGGCTGACACAAGATGTCTTAACACCTAGTTTTACTATAGCTCCATATTCCTTTTAGCTCTCTCAAGTTTTAACTAATGAACAAACCTTATTTGAAGCAAATGGAATAACTAATTTTTGTCTTTTTTAAGCTTTTCTTATGAAACTGTTTAATTTTAAGGATAGAATCTGGCTGAAGGTCTCTTTCCTTTTACTGAAAACTGAAAGGCAGATGTTATTTACTTCTTCTCTTGGCTTTAGTTTATCTTAGAGGCTGTTTGTGATAGGGATGTGTCTTTGTTCATGGTAAATAGAGAAATTCCCAGCTGAAAGCTGTGGATACTGAGTTCTTTCCGTATACAATTTCCCTTACTCATCCAGTTTCAGACTTAAGAATTTGAAACTCCATGTTGGCTCTGAAACTTTGTAAAACTTGGTCACTAATGAAAGGCTCAGAAGCAGTCTCTAAAACTGAGGAATGAGGGAAAGAACTGATTTGGATTTGTGAAACTCAGACATAACAGTGTTGCTGTAAAGAGGGTGTGTTCCTCTTTGTTAGGTCCTCTGCTTTATCTACTGAAAATTGGTAAAGCTTAGTGTATGGCCCTGGTAAAACTCAGCTTCCTTTTTACTCTGCATGTTAAATGAAGATTGTTCCTGCACCATCCTGACCTGTGTTGCAGTATATTTTAAAATTTTTACTCTGAGCAGCTTTGACATGGTCTGTAAGGGATGGTTTTGTTGTGCCCTTCAATATTTTGCATTGAAGATGTACTTAGGATGAGCCAGGGTGAGTTTTGTTTGGTCAGAGAGCTCTAAATATCTCAAGGGAGATGTTAGTCTAAATTGAAAAAGGAAGTAAAAGCTAAATTAGGCAGGCATTTCCAACATTTCTATTAATAGAATGGAAGAATTTAGCTGTACTTTTGCTTGACTGCCTCACTTCATGGAAGAGCTGCACACTCACAGTACATGAATGTCAGCTGAAACAATTTTGTGGTGATAACTCTGTTTTTATGGGAAGAGAGGTAAATTTTTTTTAGCTCTTGTGCTGCTCTTTATCCAGTTTTCTAACAGTTCATGTCAAAATCTGATCCTGTTTTGGTCAAAAGAAAAGGTATGAAAGTGGCTGTCAGTAACAGACCTCCTTTCATGAGTTCACCTACTTTTAAAGTGCAGAAAGTGAAATAGATTGTATGGAATTGATGGAGCTTGCATTAAAATGTCTGCAAGAAGTGCTCTAAATCAATGTATCATGAACTTGCCTTGTTGCTTAAGAAATGGTAGTTTATAAAGTAGTGACACTTTTTTAACCAAAATGACTAGAATTTTTTACGTCACCAAGTACGCTGACATGGAAGGAGCAGTTTCATGTTTTTTGTTATGCTTCTTTCTCCTATTCTTGATGGGAAAAATGAAGATGAGTCTCACTTTGGAGTAGACAGAAGTCATAGAAAAATGTCTGGTGTGCAGAGTATTTTTTTTGTTTTTCAGTATAGAGAAAGAAATCTCAGACACACTGTGCAAAACTGTGTGTTCAGACTGTTTCATATAACACCAGGGAGTACAAAATTTAGCCTGTTTGATCTCTGAGATACCAGCTCAAGTACCCAACTGTGTAAACCTGTGCTGGTTTGTGTGATTTTCTGCCAGTCACTTTGTAGGAGAAGGATGGTGTTTGATTTTCACCGAATGATAAATATTTGAAGTTTGGAGATTTGCTGCTTTGATCATTCAAATAATTCATGTACTTTGTCAGGAGTTTATTTTTTTTTTCTTTAAGAAAATTCATTATATGATATAATAGGGAAATAGTCTAAACTGCTTTCCTCCTTGGTCTGTTAAGTGAGATTTGGTAAGGAAATCTTTGCAGCAATCTTTGGGCAAGTGTTTTTAGTTTATAATCCTGAGGGTTACTATTTTGAGGTTGACCAGCTTCTTTTGTAGAAAATAGGAGAAAAAAGTATTCCTCAGCAAAACTCTGTCATGAAACCTGTGTTTTGTTTGTCACTTATTAGCCCCATGACTCTATTGTCTTTGCCTTATTTTCCCCTCTTTTCAGGTTTTTCCACTTCTGTTGGGTACTTAGGTCATTGTTTATAAGCCTTTAAATCACAGCTACCTTGGGATCTGTTAAGTTCTGTTCAGTCAGCTATAGGAGTAAGCGATCATCTGACAGGACACTGCTGTATGTATCTCCTGAGAGATCTACAGAAAAGTAAGATACACAGATTATCCATACAAAATAGGAAATACTGCATAGCTGGATTTGTAGTATGATGTGTGTAAAGCTTATGCATAGTAAAAATCTAGTTTAAAGCTATCATCTGAGGAAGTTTTCTCCAATAGGTGGGCATCATGCTATTTATAGGAAAAGTGTTTGCACTGTTTTGTAATAAATAGTACTAATTTTAAAAATCTAAATAATTTGGACTTCCTTGTATTTATACTGTGCCAAAAAAGCACCATTTGCAGTAATTTTATATATTGGACTTTTGAGACTTCATATATTAAGATGAACCCAAATTAGTAATTTTTGCATCTCTATGATGTTGGAAGAACATGACGTAATAATCAAACCGTTTTAGAATATGGCTTAAACTTCTTTGGTCTTAGGTGCGAAAATTTCCCAGGTTTTTTTCCTTTATCCGGTTAGTTCTGCAAATCTGTGTAAGTACATGAAAAACAATTAAATGTGTTGGTTTTCAGCCAATGTACTACAGGGGCAAAAGGACCTGTAGTAGATGGTGACACACCTTTAGACTCTCTAGACAGTACAACTGTTTTGTAAATGTACTAGCATAGACTCTTGCCCAAAGGAAACGTATTTCCACACAATTGTAACATTAGATTTTGCTGGGTTTTTTCCAGCAGTTAACCAGACAGCCCAGTTTTTTCCAGTAGTTAACCAGAAGCTGTAGAGGGTGATATCTACCAAGAAATGTGTCCTACCACGCATCAGAGGTACACATCTTCATTGGCAGTTTCAGCACTGATGGAGGATGGCAAATACAGAGGCATAACTCCTTTAACTTAAATACATGCTTCCTGTCAGCTCCCAAAGGCATTCAGGAAAAATGTGCTATTCTTGCTCAGAGTTAGATTTTGTTCAGAAGGAAATATAATTTCCAAAATCTTGTTTTAAAATGGGAAAGAATAACAGATATTCCAAACAACTTTGCTAGACCAAGACCTTTGAGCTACTGAAATGAGACAAGTATTGAAGCAGGAAAACCTCAGGTCACATGGCTTTGGTTTTTTCTTATCTTTGGTTTTGTCTATTAAACTGTCTAATTAAAGATGCAGCACTGCTGTTCAGAGAGAAAATAATGTGAATTACATGTGTGTGATTTAATTCCAAAATAATGAAAGTCGAGAATTTTTTGGCTTGAAGATCTGTTCAGGGAGATGTGGTGGCAGGAGGTCAGGTTGGTGTTAACACTCACTGGTTTCAGTTTCACTGTGCTTTACAGTGATGGTACATCACTACTACAAAATTGCTTTCTGGTACTTCTTTTAGAATAAAGGTCTGTGGAAGGTAAACATCTAACAAACACCTAAATTACACTTGTGTGGCTACTCTGTATATTTAGAAGATACATATATTTAGATTCAGAAAGTGTGCTAGAAGGGTTTACTGCCAAAACGTGCTGTGTGTGAAGTCTGCCATTCTCTCTGTTTGCTCCTGTGTAATGCAGGATTAAGGAAGTCACAGATGTTGGAAGGTGACATTGGCTGAGAGAGCTGGAGTTGTTCACTGTGGATACAAGAAAGCTTTGGGGAGACCTCACTGCAGCCTCCAGTACCTGGAGGGGGCTTGTAAAAAGGAGGGAGATGGACTTTTTATATGGGTAGATAATGACAGGGCAAGGGGAAATAGCTTTAAACTGACAGGGGGCAGGTTTAAATTGGATACTAGGAAGAAATTCTTTACTGAGAGGATGGTGAAGCACTGGAACACATTGCCCAGAGAGGTTGCAGATGCCCCATCCCTTCAAGTGTTCAAGGCCAGATTCAATGGGGCTTTGAGCAGCCTTATCGTGAGTGGCATTCCTGCTATAATGGGGTGTTGGAAGTAGATGATCTTTAAGGTCCTTTCCAACATAAACCATTTTATGGTTCTGTGATAGGTACTTTGGCTGTCTTTGGGTGTACTTTTTAACAGATATCATCTGTTAAAAAGGGATTGAAAGCTGAGAGTAGGAGTTCGTTGCAGGATTGAGGAGGGTTAGATACTGAAGCGAACCCTAGTTACATTAAAGGTTTACCATCTTGAAAAAATACAAGCTGTCTTGCTGTGGGACTACTGTAGAGTTGTGCTCATTGAGGATTTTTTGTTCTGTGGTGTCTGCTGTTAACAAAATGGTTTCCCTGTTCCAGTAGGCTGGGCTACAGTAATGTTACTGTACCACTGCTAGCAAGCTGCCAGGTAAGGCGTTTGTTGGTACTTTGCCCACATCCAGGAGGTATCCAGAGCAATCTGCAGGGATTGATTATGTGCTATTGGCAGTACAACAGCAGCTTGTACATGGGTCTCACAAGCCTTGTTTTAAAAACATGTCTCTTAGCACAACTTGTTTTTTATTATGTGGAGATGTAATAGCTATAGAACATTTACAGGTTCTTTGGAGCAGAAAGAGAGGGCTTTAAGTGCATACTATAACCAAAAATTTACAGTAAGCAAAGGCAGATGGCTTGGGCACTATTCCTGTCAGAGACAGAGAACAGTGTGGTAACATTCATTGTGTGCATGGTGATGAAGAGACCTGAGGGCTAATATGTCTGGCATCACATACTGATCTCTCAGCTATCTGTAAACCATGTTTTGTGCCTTCTCTGTGCATCTTAAGGTGAAATCATTGGATAAACTCACATGTATGCAGGCTGCTTGAAATAGCTTCATGTTTTCAGTAGGATATAAAAGCAGTGTAAAAGCTACGCAGTTTTCAAAGTAATTAGTCTTCATCAAATGTTTCACCTAGTACAGTTCATTGTGCTTCCATCCATCCACTATGTATGACTATTCACACTATAAATATTATATTGGATGCTTAAGTATTACTATAAGTTATTAGCGTATTTAATATAGTAATTTAATATTATATGCTAATATATTAAATACTGATTGCAGTATCAAATCGATGGCTGTCTTTCAAAATCAAAGCCTGCCCAGCCACCTGTCCTAATGTATTCTTAAACAGCAGTGCTCATATGGAGCCCTTAAGGTACGTACTTGCTTTCTCGCTTGTCGGAACCTGAAACAGGGAGTGCATCCTCAGGTGTTTGCAGCTATGCACTCTGGAAGTACTGACAGTGTTGAACAAAGAACTATTCATAATTTTATTTGTGAGTGCATTGAAATTGGCATGTGATCAGTGAAAAAGAATATTGGTTTCTCCCTGGTTTAATTAGGCCAGTGGGTTAAATATTCAGATTGAATGTACAGCTTATGCAAGAATTGTCATGTTAGTTGGCTGATAGATGCAGACATTTTTCATCTTTTAATCAAGAATCATCTTTACAATATGATTCACAGGCTCGTTATTAAGCATGTTTGTAAAGATAGGATCAAGGCTCTAAGTTTACAGATACTTTTCAGTGGGAATAATGTGCTAGTGTATGTGTGGGAGATAATAATTATTTTGGACTAGATTTTGTGATAAAATGCTTTTAAAGGGCAGTAGGAACTGAATGTAGAGCAAAAGTATTCAGTAGTTTTAGTATCTCTTGCATATTTCTCAGTGTTAGGGAGCTGAAGCAATTGTTGATTTGTTCTGTTTTGAGGAAGAAAGTCTTAAGAGTGGGTGGCAGCTGGAAAATTATTCTTTAGAAAGGTAACTAATATATTTTGGATACTTTTTTGTGATTAGTATTTAAGATGTTAACAAAGATAGTTCTCTCCTGTTATAACAACTGATAGGTACAGGTAACAACCATGGGTTTTAGTGTGTTTTTTCTTTGACTCTCAAGCTGAGTGGAGCAATAGAGTGCTGCTTTAATACAGTCTGCTTACATTACTTTGCCCATGATTGGAGGGTACTTAAAGTGGAGAATATGCCCATATGTGGTTCTAATGATGCTTTTTATTAGTAACCAGTATGTTGGTATACACTGTGTGTCAACAGAGAATTGCATGGTTTTGGCAATGTTTGCAGCTGCTCTTCAGACCAAGATTAGAAGATGAAGTTACAATGATAAATTGGAGTAGTGCTCTATGAATGCTTGCAGAGATCTAAATGTGTAAGGAAGGTGTAAAACTTGAGTCTGAAAGGGTTATCTGAATGTGCAGAAACACTGCAAGAGGGTTTGGCTCACTTAATTTTTGTTATAAACCACCAATGTGAGAATGTAGGGAAGATGGGCATCCCTTCATGTGTCTGTAGAAGAAAGTAATTTCCATTATCCAGCTGGGACACTGTGTTTAACTGTATATATAAATAAATATATACATTCATTTCTATATGTGTGTGTATTTATATATATGAATCAGTGAAACTGTAGAGAATCCAGATAAGATCAGATGAATTAAGAAGACTGAAAAGTTAGGAAATGTTGAAAGAAAATTATGTTTAATTAAGAAAGAAAATTGTAGTTTTTCCATTGTTTTGAAGTTTCTAATGGAGAGTATGGATATTCAGTCTCCACTGAGAAGCACAAGGGGAGTTTCCTTTTTTGATCTGCACCAGAACATCAGACTTTAAGTCTGATATTAATCTAAGAAAACTTGGAACTATCAAAACGTATAGTAACCACTGAAGGCCAAGACAGACATCTTGGAAGAACGGAGGATGACTGTAGTGGGATGGTTGAGTAACAGTCACTCACTGGTGCCAAAAGTGGGAGGACTTGTCCACTTCCCTTTTTCCTCTCATTCTTCTTACCTTTGCATGTCATCATCTCCTTTTTTGTGTTGTGGCTTTTGCCAGTTTTGGTTGTTTGTGAGCCATTTTTTTTCTTGTAGGATAATGAAGAAACTATGCTGTGTTGTGTCACCTCATGCGTCATCCCGATTATCCCACCCACCACCACTGAGGTCAGGGGGTTTTGTGTGGTTTTTTCTCTTAGGAGAAGTCAGTATGGTTCAGAGAAGTACACTAGTGCTGACGTAACATAAGCAGTGGAAGTGTGTAAATGTTTGCAGGTAGAGACAGGAATGGGACCACCCTGTTTTGTCATGAGCTGTCATGAAAAAATATCCTATGAGTTATATATCTTAGGAATTTGTGTTGTTCTAAAATAACTTCAATGGTGTGTTAAGCTTGGATGAAAATCTGGGTGAATTAATCTATGGTTTGTTCAGCTTGAAGGGTAGAAATGTTGGGATAATGCAGTAGTGGGTTAACTTGTAGCAGTAGCCACAGAAGCCAATTTCATTAGCTCCATGTCTGGTCAGTTGTGACCTTAATAGCCTTTCCTTATGTACAGAAGGAAAGGAGGAGACATAAAACTGAACAAAACTAATTGTCACTGATAGTGGTTCCACAACTGGAAGTCTTTAGAAGATCATTCCTCAGAGGGATCCAGGCTCCAACAAGCTGTGTGTTTAGTCAAGAGTCTGCAGGAGCTGACTGGAGCTTATATGCTGTCCAGAGGTTTTGACCAGCATGAATTATTTTATAGGTCAGTGATCCTAAATGTGTGTGTAAGTAATTTATTCTGCTATAATGATCTGGCAATTCAGGTTATTTTCTTACACTGAGCTTTAGAGAATCAGCTTCTCTTGTCTGAAAGTGTAACATGATTCTTTGGAGAATGAACATAACAGCCTGAAATTGCCATTTTTTCCAAGGAGAAATGTATCTGATTAGATAAGCAGATAAGAACAAGAATTATGTTGTTATGTTCATTTTCTAAACTGCTCAAGCTTGTTTATGTGCTGTCAAGGTACATTGAACGCTTGTGTAAATCTGGTTATAACTGTTTCTGGATTAATGAGACAAATGTACTTGAAATGAGAATGTTATAGTTACAATCTATGGCTGGAGCTGTTGAGGCAATATTTAGCAGTATTTTAATGTTAGTCTTTAAAATGTGGTGGAGGTTCTTGGCAAGTTTAGAGGAAAGCGATGTTTGAGTCTGTCTCGAGAAGTCAATTCTCTGAAGGTAACATAGCCAGACTTGTCATTTCCACAGTATTTGTAAATGGAGAAGTTTGAATACCACTTGATTTAACATTCATAATGATTATTGAGGCACTTTCCAGTATGTAGGAATTAAGATAACGTAAAGAAAAAAAGAAAAAGGAAAATCATGTGTCCTACATAATGGTTTGAGTTGTGCTTCCCTTACTTTTAACTTGTTTTGCCATTTCATTTACCGATGCTTTATTTGTTGAGGAGTTGGTAGACACTATGAATGTTTTTCAGAGAATTCTTCCCTGAAACAATTGTTCAAATGAAGTAATTTTTACTGTATTTTTTGCAGAAAGTATCTTAATTAGTTTTTACACTTCTCAAAGAGAAGTAGTAAGCTGGTGAAAGTGTTGCCATATGAGAAAAATGTGGAGTTTAAAGATACCTGAGGCAGTAATGCTGAGTTCACAGGGTTACTGATAGAGATTTAAAGTAATTTCTAAGAATTACAATTAGAAATAGCAGTCTTAAGTAGGATAGAGAACATGATAGTCTCATTTGAATTGGAAAAAAAAGGCAAGATGCAACTTGATGAAATGAAAATATAAATCTTTGGCTATAGAGCAAGTTACTCAACCCTATAATAAATCTTCTTTCTGCATTTTTTATCCTACTTATCTAATATAAATTAGATTAAATCGTAGTTCCTTTTAAACATGGAAAACTCAGAATAGAATGAGTCTTCTCAAGTTTCTTTAACTCTTCTATAAATTGTTTCCTGAGTCGGTGCATGTAGCTGTTAAGATGCTGTTTATATGCAGAGTAAGAATTGTCAGTGGGAGTTTTTGTTGTTAATTTAAAAATGTGTGGTCTAGATTTCCTTGTCCGCTTTCTGAAGGGGAGTTGGGTGAAGCCATGGTTCAATCTGATGTAGTAAACTACTTCTAGTAAGTAGTTTGGTACCACTGGGTTTATTCAGAAGAGAAACAAACCTAAATGTAGAACAAATAGTGTTTACGGCATATTTTGTTTTAAACTGCAAATGTAGATATTTTCTGTTAATTAGGAAAATACTGAAGTATTCACTCAGTTTTCAAATATGTGCTTGTTATGTAATATTCTTCCAGCAGATTAAAAGTCCTTTAGTGAGTGGCTCAGAATGAAATTTAACATCACTCTGTCTCGCTTGATCACTCCAGTATGTCATTTGAGGTATCTGTTTTGGCACAAGCTTAATTTTTAGTTACCGAATGTATCATTTTGAGGAAGAAACCAATTTTTTAAAAAATTACAGTTTTACCTGTTTGCATTAATGTTCAGAACTATTTTGAGTATTCTTAGACAGATTGCTTGGTTCTATAGTGAAAAGTACTTATTTACATCCAGGAACTTTCTAATCCTATTTCCCATATTTAAATAAGGACATCACCTGTGGAAGAAGTGGGAAATTTTTTAGAAAGTTGCCATATGCTTACACTAGGTTATCTGCTTTTAAAATGTCAGTTGGAATGTGTAGAATCAGATCAGAATGTGTCAGGGGTTGCAGTTATCAGAGCTGTTAATCTGTAGAAGTAGATTTTAATTATAGATTTTGCAGAAAACCTTTGTCTTTTGTTCTTACTTTACTATTTCTGATATCTTGAAGTTTTTATGTGTCCTTTCTCGGCACAGTTTAATCCTCCTAGTACTTAAATATTAGAGAACACTATCTATTATCTGTACTAGAAATGTTTTCAAAGAGCTTTACTAGAATAAAACTGGTATGTATTTGTGAAGTCATTTCAATTTTGTTACTTTTGTTACTGGATAAAAATAGAGCAAACTCTTCATAATCAAAGTGTCAAGGTGAATAGAAAAAATAACCTCTGTAGTCCAAAATACTTGTTGTCATCAGCAGCCAGTTGAAAAATTCTTCTTGATACTTTGTATTGAACTTTTGAAAATAAAAGACTATCTTGACTTGCCAGTTATTCAAGGAACGAAGATGATCTGTTATAGAAATTTGACGCAAAAAAGTACAGCTGGGAAAAATGTCTAATATACAGAGGTTAGATATTTCTAATATTTTATGTTGCATTTCATGCAAACCACTCAGGTTAAAAAAAGACGCTTCTAGTTCAGTAAATACAAAAATAAAAACTGACCATGAAGAACTTCGCTGCTGCTAAATTCAGTTTCTCCTTCATTTAAGATCTGCTGACAAATGGTACATTAGTGTAACCGGAACATGTTTATTTCTTTAATTTTATTTTTTTTCCCCCTCTCGTTCTCAATAACCTGTATTTTTCCCCTGTTGTGAGACCTTCTCAGTGTCCTTCTGGGAAGGAAAGATGTGGCAGGCATGTGTGCTTTCCCAGAACCTGTAACAGGACTATTTAAAATCCACATGGGCATATAGATCATGAGCTCTTTAGGGGGAAGCAGGGGAATGTAAAATTTGTTTAGAAATAGTAAAAGCTTGCTGTAATTTATTTGTAACAAAAATTCAAAGGAAGGAATTTTTTGCCTAGTGGCTGACTTCTTGATGGTGTAAAACCAATCATTTTTGATATCATTAACCAATTTGCTGTGAACTTGCTGACTTCTGATCTTTGAAATTTTTCACCAAATTCCTAAAGTTGTCAGTGTTTTAACTGCTGCTACACGGTGTGTCATTGCATGGGAAGTGGTCACATTGCTGCTTTCTTATCTATCCTTTGGAAACCTTTTAGCTGTTTAATAGATTTTTAGATTCAACACTTGCATTTTGATTAAGATTGCTGACCAACTGATGGAGCAGTTCTGTTCCAGTGATCAAATATTTGTGTAAAACAAGAAGAAAATGAGACCCTAACATACAGGAAGCTGGTATAATTTGAAAATCATGATATGAATTGAAATCTAGACAGTCGGAGAAAGGAATTTAACTTGAGTATTGGCGGTGTAGATAACTATATCTTTTCCATTAGTATTTTATTTTTTTTGTTTCAGCTTTTGGGTTGAAACACCAACTTTTTGCCACTCATTTCCAAAAGTATGATAAAATGAAAGTGTGTCAGCTTCAAATGTTTTGTCTTGTTGAGAAACTGGTCCCTTAGAGGAAAGCAAAATAGCCCTGTATCAATAATTATTAAGTCTTTTGCTCAAATCTGAAAGCAGTTTTGTATGGCCTTAGGTGAAAGGGGAATTGATCATAAGGAGATGCACACTCTTGAATAGAATTATCTTAAGGATAGACACTGTCCTGTATTCCACCACCTGTGATAAGCTACAAGTGTTCCCTTGTGAGTGCAGCGTCTGTCCCTAGCATGTTATCTCTTCAGTTGGAGAGGTACTAAATTAATTGTGTTCCGTTGAACTCCTCTGTGTGGACATAAGTTACATGAATATTATGAAGAAATGTTTTATATTTCCTTTTGTATTTAAAAAGAAACAAGTTTGCTGTGTTGACTTCAATTTTATATTTACCAGTTGAGTAAACTTGATCTGATGCATATTGGCTTGTGCTTTAAATCCACCAATATGTATTGAAATATTTTTATTATTCTTGTATTTTTTTTGACTGAAGAATGTAATGTGTTTAGCTCTTGGCACTATCTGCCTACTCACGTTGGATGATCAATATTTAAATTGCACACTGAAAGGGTACTGTCTCTCCCTTTATAGATATTTTTAAAAATGACGAAACTATCAATTACTTGCAGGATATAACCAATTACTTGCTTATTCTAGGTAGTATCTGTGGTATAATAGATGAAAAAGCAATAGCTAACAAGATGGATATCTGTCATAGTTGCTTGACCTATTTTGGAGTAACTGGCGTGTGGGGTACACTTTCTGGCCGGGGAAGATCTCATTTTTGTAAATATTTTCAGGTTGATACTTATGAATAGAAATATTGTTCGAAATGAGAGATACAGGTAAACCATTGGAAATAATCAGTACTGCATGTACATGAAGTATGTAAATCTGGCTTATGTTCAGCCTACTTGTCAAGTTACCACAACTGACACTGTCTGAAACTGTATCTGAAACTAAAACTGTTAATGGAAGCTATTTTCAACGTGGTTCTTTATAATCTTACTATGAGTTAATATGAGTAAGATTCTGGGTAAGAAATCATAAAGACGCATTCAGGATACCTTGTGGTTCTGTTTTGTTTCTGGAAGGAAACCAGTCTTTCATAACTTTGTCTTAGCAGGCTGCCTGGTGGAGAATGAGGTGCTGCACAAGGAGTTAGGTCACAGGCAGAAGCTGAAAGCACACGCATTCTCTGGGGTAATTTGGGGCAGATGCCTTTGATGCTTTATTATCCAGCCTGACTGCCTCGTGTTTGCCATGGGTCAAGACTCATGATCTCTTACCATGGGTTGGCTAATCCACATCTACATGCCTCGTGTGGAGTAGACAGTGTACTTTATCATCACAGCCTTGTAGTAACTGCTTTGTGTAGGTGATGCTGCTGCTTTCTTCTTTATGAATCTTCAGTCTTGCTCTGTTTCTACTCTACTTTACACCTTTATGCTTCTTTCACCTGGTAACTATGAGTTGTGTAAGGCAATGAATCGCTTGGTTCTTTCCTGTAATGAAGGCTAAACAGTTGAAAGGCTGTAGAACTCTTGGCTGTGAGTGTGAGTGTATTATTTTTCTAAGTGAGTATTCTACAGCATTTTACTGTATGTTTTGCAGTAGTTAACTTAAACATGGTTAGGCAATATGCTTGCTTTGGTACAGGTGCAGTTGCAAATCTTCAAATGTTGTTGAAATGTCTGTTGGCCAGACCTTTGTTATGATTCCTTGAAAAGCCCTTGCTTTGGAAGAAAAAGACCCAAACAGAACTGAATTATGTGAAGGTCACTTAGTAGTGAAAGCTTTAACTGTTATAAGAAAAATAAAATCTCAACACTATTTAAAAACAAGCTGCAAGTGTTTTCTTGGAAAATCTGGTTTTGGCTCTGAAATCTCTGCTGAAATTTGTTATACGATTTAGTGTAGGTAGGTAAATGGTGTTCTCAAAACATGTTTTGTCAATCACTTAAGTAAGTTTAAGGTTTTTGATCTTTAGGAATACCTGTTGGACTACTCTTTCCGACTTCAACTTACTTTGTAAGTCACTTCTCTGTTTTTGCCTGCCTCTGTTCTCTCTTTCCACAGATGTTGCATAGATTTATAAATTGCTTTAGATGGGAAGGGACCTCAGGTTTTGTAATGAACCCCAGCTTTTAAACTGTACTCAACATTAACAGATCTGGCTGTTTACAGGCTCTGGTGTCTGAGCATTTTCCTTTTGCTTATCATCCTTTTTCTGTGAACCTCCAAGAAATATGTGGCTGCAGGTAGCATTTATATTCCCCTTCCCGGCCTCCAGCCTTCTGTTTTGCTGGTGGAATAAACTCACCTCCTTCAACCACTTCTTGTGCATCGTGTGCTCTGTGCCCTGGGCAGCCTGGTGGCCTTTCCCTTGGCTATCTCTGGCCACATCCATGGATATGACTGTGCATTTGTTGCTGTCTAAGCTTCCCTCTTATAATAAGTTTCCCAGCCAGCCACATGCTTAAGATTCTTGTTGTTAATTGCTGACTTCTTTTGAAACAAGGAATGACATTTGTTATCTAACATCTGTGTGCTGTGTGTCTCATGCTGTGAAAGTTTTAACAGATTTTAGAATCGCAAAATTCTATGATTTTAGGTGCTTTATATTTCCCAGGAGAGTTTCCTTTTCTGCTATAAGGTATTCTGGGCCTTAATGCAGAAGGTCAATACAGAAAGTGACTTTCCTTTCTGTAGTATTGATGGGGGTAAGTATTCAATCCTCCTCCTTGACTCTTATGACAAGATGATCAATGAAATAGGCATCACTCTTTCACCTAGGGTTATCCTTTGTTTTCCTGATTATTTTGTTTGTTTGTTTCTGTTTTTGCGCTAAGATGAAAGCTGTTCCCCTTAGTGCTGTACCCTTTGGTTGTACACCTGCCTGTGGTATCGCTCGTAGCATTTCCAGTAAGTAGCAGTCTAGAGATATGTTGCTTTGGGGCCCTTAGGTTTCCAAACACATAGCTAGTATTTTCATAGGTGGGTGTGAGACGAGTTGTGTTAAGTGTAGGATGTGAAAATAACTATATATTTGTTCCTCTCCTTTAATGAAGGGTGTTTGTGGGATTAGGATAAATAAGAACACTGTATATGCAGTGTGGGATGTAGTGCAGCCGTGTGGGATGAAGGATACCATCTTCTGCTGTCTGTACTGTGCTGCTTATAGTATAGTTAGCACAAAAATTGCTGATCTAATTTGGGTGTAACCGTGCAAATATTTCTTTACCTGTTTAGCATTGTTCATGAAAATACTTTCAAAGGAGATTTCAGAGAAATGTAACTTTTCTAAGATGTATACAATGTAGGTACTTTGAGGTATTAAGACATACCAGATTATTGCATATCTGTTCCATCAGCATTTTGGAGAGAGAGAAATTTCATGTTTTGCTAAATTTAGTTTGTAGTAATTGTAGTATTGTAGTGACTCCCTTGTTTGCATTTGCAAATTTACTTCCACTGAAGCCTGGGGTTGCCTGTGTACTTCTCTTCTTGCCTATGTTCCCTCCCAGTTGGTTACTGGTTCCTCATAATGTGCCTACACTCTCTCCCTCTGCCCCCCACTAAGTTCATTCATATGCTTTTCACATAAACACTCATCAGTCCTGTGAGGGATGATTTTCTGCTGGGTTACGGAGCCTGTTTTCTTTTACACGCTGCAGCAGATAGTGATTTCAAAGTTCAGTGGCATTTCAGAAAACATTTCTCCTGGCACAAAATATCATCTACACTGGATATTTATTTGGGGTAGGGTTTTTAAAAATGTTTTTAGATAGTGGATTTTCAAGTGCCACCTCATTTTTTGTATTTTTTTGTTACTGTTGATCTGTTGGCAAATGTTACATTTAAGAATAGAAGTTCACTTTCTAATATGCACTTGCACCTCTTATGCCAAAACACACAGCTTGACATCCAGTGATGTGTGTACCTTTGTATGTAATGTGTGTTCCTGCCAGATAGCCTTGCACAAAACTGCTTGTGTTGTTATTTAGGAGGGAAGACCTGAAGGTGAAGAAGCTGCAGGGCTTGGTTTTAATGATCCAGTTCAGAGCATGTCTCTTGCTGAGTAATATCCTGGCATTGTCTTAACAGCCCCAAATCATCATCCAATAATAGATAACTGTGACTTAAAAATGAGGTCATGAATGCCTGTAGTCATCACAATTTTACTTGTAGATAAAGGAATGTTTATCTCTCCATCTCATTACATTTATGAATGTGGAAATAATTTCCTGCTTGCTTCCTTTAGTACTTAAACATGTAAATAGCAGCTTTTTCAGTTTTGACCATACTAGATCTGTGTATGTGGTAGCTGTGCTTACCTGCTGCTCTGGCTGAAGGAAGGTCCTGTCTTTCAGGAGTGAAATCCTTCAAGGTGAATGATTGTTCATAGCAAGGTATAAAACTGTCTTCAAAGGTGAAGTGTGCCTTCAGATTAAATGGGTATTTCCGGTATGCCTTGGTAGTCCTTAGACAGGCAGGCATAGGACATTCTGAAGTCTTGATTTTTATTGAGCTATGGCCTTTGGCAGGGCTGTCAGTTTGAGTGAAAATTGGTTTATTTTTAGAGTGGTAACAGTAGAAAAATTTCATCAGTACAATGTTGCATTGAGTTAAGCTTTATAATAAATAATAGCAAGCTGTATTATCATATAGTTGTTCCTGTTGTATTTGTCAACACGGTGTCATGATCTTAAGTCATCTCCTCCTTCATCAGCCTTTGGAAATAAGTTACTGGATGATTAGATAGTGTTCTATTGGTTGTACTGAAAGTATAGCTCCCCATGTTTATACAGGTGTGTCAGTAGTCCACACCGAACAGAAATTGGAAAGCTTTGTTTTAGCTAGCCTCAGGTCTGGTCTCCTAACCATCTTTTTGGTTAACAATCCTACTTTGTTTTAACTAAATTAATCTGTCAGCTTCTGGCATTGTTGCTAGAGGCTCCTTTCTCCACTCAGCATTTCCTCTGCCCTTTTGAAGGTGTTGATTGCATTGTCTCAAGACTAAGCAGCATTTGAATCTTTTATTACTCACATTGAACCAATGTCTAAAAGGGTTTACTGATCCATTAAGAGGCCAGAAATCTGAGATTATGGTTAATTCTAGTCATAATCTTCCAGTAAAACTTAATTAAATGGTACTATGTAATAATTATTTTGCTATTTAATGCTTTAGATGTTTGAAAGCTGAAAGTTGTTAGTCAGAAGCAGTGTAAGTCATTGTGGTACTTCTGATCCAGGGCTTTCTAAGGCAGCTGCAGAAGCAGCTGAGTCTTGGCAGTGAGCAGAGTGAACTTCGTATTACAAAGTTCTGGTAGACCAGAGCCATGGTGCTTTTCAGTATTTATTTTAATGGAAAACCCCTCAGTTTTCATCAAAAATATTACTACATAAAATGAATGTACTGATTTTTTGGGGAACGTTATTGATCTTCCTTCACAGAACTGATAATACTAACAGAAATTTCTTTATTGCAGATTTAATCCAGTGCACGAATGAGATGAATGTGAACATCCCACAACTGGCAGATAGTTTATTTGAAAGAACTACCAACAGTAGCTGGGTAGTGGTCTTCAAATCTCTTATCACAACCCATCATCTAATGGTGTATGGAAATGAGGTAATACAAAAATCATGTGTCTGAGAACAGTTGCAGCCCCTCATTCCTATAAATGTCAGCTAAATGCTTCCACTAATTCCTTTTTTGAGACAATCTTTGGGTTTGCCTTTTTCGGTCCAGCTCTGCATGAACACGTTGTTTCTACTTCAAAGTTTGTAATTCTATAGTGAAAAGTAAGTGTCCCATACGCTGAGGGTACTTTTTTTCTATGTTCATATTCTTCATCTAATGATGAAACAAAAAACCGCAAAACTTGTGTGGGATGTTAAAAGCTGAAAATGAAAGCATTTTTACCTTCATGCTGTAGCTAACCCTCTGGTATTTTCTCCTAGATAACTTGATTCTAAATTGATTTCTACCATCACCCCCTAACCTTTTACAATGAAAATCAGTGTGTGCCTATGAGTTGGCTTTGGGGGCGAAATAACACCAAATACAGTTGAACAGTTTAACAAACATAACCCTAAGTTATGCAAAAATGAATAAACTTGTTTTGTCTCACAATTTGAATTCCTGTGGGGCCTTATTGTTTGAAATGCCAAGCCAAGCATAGCAGCAGCTTGAATGTTTTGCATTTAAAAAACCTCAAAAAATAGATTTTTAAGACTTTCTTAGAAAATGTTTGTAAACATTCCATTTTACTGCAGAATAAGGTAAGCTATATGAGCTTTGGAATTGAGATAGCTTTATCAAATTACAAAAATTTTTCATTTCGGGTTGCATTCAGAGGAACTGCTTCCTCTGACTGACTAGTCGGGGTTTGAGGGGGCGGTTAAGTTTTTAAGCATATTCTGGTTTCACTTGCAGGTTATTGCTGGTCTGGGTGAAAATCTATTCTGTGAAGCTAACTAAACCACAAGAGGGCAAACTTCTGTTGTTGACTTGAAGCTTAAACTTTTTCACTGGGATAATTGACACTTTTCAAAACAGTCTATACACTTTGCACTTTGAGTCATATGAATTTTAAACTGATACCAAAACAGTTCATAGTAATTAAAGATATTTCATGGGGCCACTGTCTGAAATACTTTCCATTAAGAATAGAATTTGCAAACAAATTTTGCTTGCCAAATACATTACAGAAGTAATGAGGGTAAGATTGCTGCTCAAGATGAAAGTTTTCACAGTTAAAAATAGTACTTGAAAAATGAGAGTGCAAACTGATTGTAGCTCCATTTAGATTGCCAAGGACCTTTAAGATCAAGTCCAACTGCTAACCCAGCACCGCCAAGCCCACCACTAAACCACATCCTCAAATGCCACATCTGCGTGTCTTTTAAATACCTCCAGGGATGATGCCTCCAATTTTGGCTTAATTCCTTTATAGCTATGTACTGAGTACCTTTTACTCTTCTCCAGTGTTTTTTCTGTGTAACCTATGTATGCTAATGAAAGTAATGGAGTAGTACATGTTACACTAATCAACACTATTTTTGTCTTTTGTCTAAATGTTTATTGCAGCTGAATGATTGGTTTATTTTTGTAGCAGCTCTGTACAAAATTTTTTCCTATTGTGTCAATGATCTGAAATGTCTTTATAAGATGAAAATAGCATCATTCACCTTGTGAAACATAATTTCTAATTATGTGTAATTAGAAGTATTAAGCGTGATACAGTGTTAATGCTTTATATGGACTGTTATGTTTGATACTTGATTTATAAGCAAACTAACATTTATATCACATTGTTTTCATATTTAAGATAAGTAGCATTACAATTGTATGCTAAGTAAAGGTGACTTGGCTAATTGGTAAAATTGAATCAGTTGTTGTAAAATTGAAGTCAGTGAAATAACTATGAGAATGTAAAATGAGAATGTATTTGAAGGGATTTTTTCAGAAGTTCAGAGTTCCATACTATGGCTTAAAATAAACTCTGACTAAATGAGGCCTTCATACAAAATGCAACTTGGATTTTTTTCACAGATTTATGCATTAAAAAAAAAAAACTGGCTTACTTTGATAGTTCAGCTAACTTTTTGTAATACTTTCCAGATTTGAAGTCAGTCTTAAGGTATAAAAGCTGAATTTCTTAACTTGGATAAAAAGTTTCTAGTGCTGTTACCTCAAGTCCTTCTCCTTGGTAACACAGTAAAAGTATTCCATTTTTTCTTCTTTCATCTAGCGTTTTATCCAGTATCTGGCGTCCAGAAATACATTGTTTAATTTGAGCAATTTCCTAGACAAAAGTGGATTGCAAGGTAAGGTGTCTTTTTTTCATTAAAAGTTGATAATGTGCTGGGGAACAGCAAAGACAGGTTGGTTACTCTAATGAGCCCTGTCATTTAGGAAGTGACTTTTCTGTCCATTTTACCCCAGGCTGCATTTCTTAAATAAAATGCCATAATGGTGGGGCAGGAGCTGTCTGCTGGAGGAACATGTTGCATCTTTTCTAACAGGCTTGCTTAAAGGCTTCTGACTTCCTTAGTGATACTGGTCTCAGTATTCCTCTTACTTCTATGGAGATAGACCTCTCCAAATGAGGCAATTTTGATTAGTAACTTAATTTTTAAAATAGGCATCATATATAGATACATCATGTCATTGAGACAAGAACCATGTCTAAAACAAATTTAAATTACCTTTTTGGGAAATAGATCAAAGACCATTCCATTTATCGTTGAGACTAATTCAGTGGGCAAGTAAGTGTTTCTCTGGTTGAGATTCTTTTCGACTGAAATACTCCTCCAAACAGTTATGCTGCAGTTCAGTGCAGTTCTGACTGTACATATAGCTGTCATTGTTTTCTCCTGAGGTTCCTTGCTTTCTCTACTGCTTCTTAAATACTTCTGATCTTTGCCACAAGTGTACTAGAACAGGGAGCCAAAGTGGTTGCCTGGGGACAGAAACCTTCTCAGTGATAACCAAGGCTCTACCAAATTATGTCATTTTATTGAGTTTTAACTTCTATGGTCTCAGCACAGAACATGAACAGATCTTTTTCTTAGTCTATATCCCTAGATTGACAGTTATCAAAATATTTCCTATCACTGCTGTCTTAACAGAGAAAAATTTCTGTCATATTGTAGTGTTTCCATCAAAGCTTTTTTTTTCTATTGAGTTGCAAATGAGACAGTGTGTTGGGGAGCGGATGTGAATGCCTTTGTGAATGCATCATTTAATTTTTTTGATAGTGATTTCTATTGTAGTATAAGAGAACTTGCATAAAAATTACTTTGTTTTGCTTTTGGAAGTAATTTCCTTAGGAAGTGAAGTTAAAACTTTTACATAGTTGAGGTTGTCTAGATATTTGTGGTATTGTCTGTTTGATTTACGCGGTGAATACAATGACGTACACAGTTATTTTCAGATTATATTTTTACACAATTTTGCGTAGTTAATGGAGCTGTCTTTTGTTAATATTTTGCACTTTATTTAGAATAACATTCTTGCTCTTTGATTTGGTAGGTAATAAACCTCTGAAACTTGTTTTTCTAGGTTACGACATGTCAACGTTTATCAGGCGGTATAGCAGGTATTTGAATGAAAAGGCAGTTTCCTATAGACAAGTGGCTTTTGACTTCACAAAAGTAAAAAGAGGGTAAGGACTGCATTTTCTTCTACTGATCTTGAGGTTTTGTCGTATGTCCTGTAATTCAAGTGAAAAATACTGATGTTGGCTCAGGCTTAATACATATAGTAATGACTCCTTTTCTCTGTTGAGTATCTCCCATGACACACAAAGGCTGAACTGCCCAATAATGTATTTTGCAAAAAATATTTTACTTCAGTTGTTGTAATTTTTTATCTTTAAACATTAACAGTTTAATACAAAGGTGTGAAAGATGGTATTCATCAAAGTCTACATTAAAAAAAGTAGAAGTTTGAACAAATCTTCCACAATAGATTGTATACTTTGCCTTGTATGTAATATAGAGGACTGTGCAATTTATTTGTGCTGGTAGCTCTGGAAGGTTTAAATGACTGGTGAAACACCTTGCAGTCCTTCCTGGTGTTTCTCTCTTCTTGTCACAAAATATCTGTATGAAGTTTACTATCTTTGTGAAGGTAGTGTAAATTTGTACTTTTAGTAGTACATTGCAGCAGATGCTATCCTGAGTTGGTCTACAGGAATTAAAATTTTCCGTGGAAAGTTTGCTCATTTAAGAGAAATGAGTTGTTTTGAGACTACATACCTGTTTACATGTGAAATAACACAGTTCAGAGCAGCAGTAGTTTGGTAAATTACATGTTATGGTGAACGATAGAATGAAGCTGGAGCTCTTCTCTGGGAAGGCTGGAGAGAAGGTACAGTTGACAGTTTTTCCATCTTTGTCCATTATCTCTGTATATGGTGCTTTTTAAAATTTAAAAGCATAACGTTAGTTTTACATTTTGGTGTCCTGTATCATCCATACATAGGTTAGTTTATATTGAAACTAAAAACTGAATCCACAGAAATCTGAGTTCAATACTATTGAATGAATTAACTGTAGTAATGGGCTGTCTAATGATATCTTGCATTAATGTTGTAAAGGCATTTGGATTGGGACTCAGAATATTGTCCAAATCCCTTCTGCCTCCTTGCTAACACTATAGAGTCCATTTTGGTTTGAAGTGTGATGGTAAAGTAAAAGGAGGATGCTGGGGCTCCTTTTGCTCTTTCTGCCTTTAGAGTTGCTTGGATTGCCAACAACACAAACCAGCATTTTCCACACCTAAGATTTGTGTGTGGTAAGGTGGCTGCCGCTGCTCTAGAGAGATCTCCAATTGTTTTTTCAGCTGTTTTAGGCCTAGTGAGGTGAATTATTTAGCCTGCACCATGTTTCTGGAGGTCCTTCTGTAAGCTGATAGGAATGACTGTTCTGATGGCAGCAATCTGACTTTTCCACACCTTGATTTTTCTCAGGGCCCTTGCTCCTGTGCTGTGCCCCATTAAATTTCTTGCGGTTACTGTTTGCTGTTGGGAGTAAATATACAGCACAAGTACAGAGCAGGAAGCAGCATGCTCCCCACTGCTTTCCAGCTTGGAGAACAGCCACAAACTTTTCTGTGAAGATGCGCTATGAGATTTGCACTTGCAAGAAACATTTGGTTTGCTATGTGCATGCTGATGAACTGCAAGGCTGTCTGATTTGTCTTACAGAAAGCAGTTGTTTCATGTCACTGAGGGTATTAAGTCTCTGCCTCAGTTGTTGCCTTTCTTGGATATTTTTGGTATTCATTTGATGGGTTTTTTCAAGTGTGCAGCCAGTCTTAGTCTATTCAATCTGAACAGTTCACAAACAATCAAATGTTGCTAGTCAGCCATTAAAAGGAAATTCCATGTAGTCTCTAGAATCTTTCTGAAAAAGCTTGAAAAACATAGTGCTGCATTTTAAAATTTTTTCTTACCTCTTTAAGTTGAAAAGAATGCAGACTGACACAAAATAATAATTGGGCAATTGGAAAAAGAATACATAAAAAATGCTTCAAAAATAACCTTTAGACCTTTTTTTTTGTTGTTACCTGATGCATTGTAACTCTCCTATATTTCTAAGCACTATCAGTTTCATTTTCTCTGTGTAAAAATTCATCTTGGATTCATATTTTGACCAAATAAGTTGTTGTCTTTCTGCACTGCAGTTATTAGTTATATTGGCTAGACACCATTCCTAAAGACCACAAGGCTTGCTTTGTATGGCAAAGACTTAAATGGTTTCTCTGATGACCTGATCTATATTCTGTTGTTTCTTACTAACAACTGCCTTCAAAATTCGTGTGAAGAATTTTCTTTGTTTTTTTTTTCACATCAGGGCTGATGGAGTGATGAGAACAATGAGCACAGAAAAACTCTTAAAAACTGTACCAATTATACAAAATCAAATGGATGCACTTCTTGACTTTAATGTAAGTTTAGCAGCATTTACATTTCTAACATACTGTCAACTTGTTGTATTAACATGCCAATGATTGTAAAATAGATCAAGATTAAAGGACTTGCCTTTGGTTCCATGTTATCTGCACAGCTTAAAGAGCACAAATAATTTTGTTCATTGGTATATTCCCAAGAAGTCAGAAAAAAGAAATACAATGCTCACTGGAGAGAATGCTTTGTGCTAAATTACTGTGTTTTTATTGTGTACCTTATGTAAGAATTGCTTGTTTGTTGAAAAGCTGATTATTTCTGCCCTCTGTCTTCTAGTCATGTTAGTTAACATTAGCATTGGTTAACAAAAATGTCTGTCAAAGTGATTTGATTCAATTCTGTGATGAGAGAAACTGTTGATTTGTTATGGTGCTACTTTCTGCTAACAGCCAGTGAGATTATTGGAAAGCATGTCTTGAGATACTATGCTGGAGTTTAACTAGAAGATTTCCAGTAAGAGATCAATCCAGTTCAATTAACTTTTTCTCTGATCTTCCTAGGTTAATAGCAATGAACTTACAAATGGTGTAATTAATGCTGCCTTCATGCTCCTCTTCAAAGATGCCATTAGACTGTTCGCGGCATATAACGAAGGGATCATTAACCTCTTGGGTAAATACAACTGCTTTCTGCAATGCTCAGCTCTGGGGGGGAACTCAGTGAATGATTCACAAGAGCTGCTCTGTTGAGAAAGTGAAACAGTCTTACTGTAAAACATCAAAATTTTACTGTTATTTCCAGTGTTTGTCTGTGCAGTTGCATTTGACATTGCTTTGCACAAAGGGATAGGTAAAATCTGAAAGAAAAGCCCATCCAAGATTTTATTCCCCTAATTTTATTTCTTGCACTGCTTTATTGGGGATTTTTGTGTGCGTTGGTTTTGAGTTTGTTTTTGTTCGTTTTGGGTTTTTTTTGGTCTTAATTGAGCTGCATGGCAAACCTGAATTACAGTATTCATGTTGGTTAGGGTTTTTCTTAAGAAACAGGATCAGTTTGTGTTTCATAGTAAAGGAATCAGTTATGGTCAGTTACAGATCTGCAGTCACAACATCAGTGATTGCTTGGCTATTGAAGCTTCAATGTTGCTTTGTTTCCATGATTGGCTGTCTTATGTTGCTAGGGCATATCTTATATTTTAAGGAGAATTACAAATTCAGGGTTAAGGCCCTTTAACTTGCATATACTGGAGATGAAGTGGAGCCAAAATTTAGAAAAGAATTAAGTCGGAAGTAATCTGTTGACCTGCTTGATTTTGTTGTATTCTGTGATTGGGTGAAGCTACCTGATTGATGTCATTACCCAGTGCTTGCAAAATGAAAAGTAAAATCCAGACTAAATCAGTAAGGGACAATCTGAAGTCAGTCAGTCTTCAGTCTGAAGCCCCTGTCAGCTTCCTTTTCCTTGGTAAGAAGTAACGTGCAGTTGCTTTCACTTACGTTTTGAGTGAAGTTTTAATAAAAGAAACACGCCTTGAAAGGGCTTTTCGAAAAAGGAGTGGGACCCTCTTGCTTTCAGGCCTGGTGTTTTCTAATCAGTTACACTTCACTGCACCAGGCCATAGTAAGAGGCATCAGTTTGTTAGAGAAGATCAAAATCTTGCCTGATATCTGGCCGCTGGAATAGAGTAGATATTTGACTGCCAGATTGTAAAACTGCCTTTTTTTTGTTTGTTTGTTTCTTCTTCTCAAGATGATGAATTTACATTTCTTTGGGTGACATATTCTTAAACTTGATTGTCCTCTTCAAGGTGGTTATGCTTTTGTGATATCTAGTACCTGCGAGGTAAGGTGTAATTACATGCATGGAATCAACAGCTCACATTTGACAGAGGTTTTGCCATTTGGTGCAGGTTAGGCATAGTGACTTCTGCAGTTATTATAATAACAGATTTGCAGGTATTTTCTGTTTGTCTTGGTTTATATGCTTTTACTTTGCATATCCTTTGCAAATCTTGATTTCTTATTTTATGCAAATATTCTCACTGTTTCTAGAAAAATACTTTGATATGAAAAAGAACCAATGCAAAGAAGGTCTTGATATATATAAGAAGTTCCTCACTAGAATGACACGGATCTCAGAGTTCCTTAAAGTTGCAGAGGTAAACTTAAGTCAGTCAGCTTTGCCCTTTATTTGAAACAGCTTGTAAAGTGCTTATTTTGTCATAAAACAGATGCTTCTTCCTTCCTGCTTAATTGCTATTCTCTCAAAGGGTCATCTTGTTAGTCTCTGCCCTGGTGATTAGTTCATCTGAAGGCTGTATTGAAAAACCTGACTGTGGAGTGCTTATTGGTTTATCTATTACTTGAGGAGACTGTATTAATGTGCATTTTAAAATTTCCTTGGTTATATAATACTTGTGGGCTTTCTTTGAAGAATAGCATTGCTTTAAAAAAATAAAGGAACTTCAGGGTCATGCGCTTTCTATGATTCTAGCTGTATTCTAGTTTGAAACCCACAATTCTACCAGAAGTTTTAGATGAAATAACAGCTTCACAAATAAGAACCTGAGACAAACAGATGAACATGTGATTTCTTCAAGATATCATGCTGTAGGTGTGCTCATAGAGGGAAAAGCAATTACATTGCAAGACGTTTAGTTTGTGGGATTTTTTTTAAAAAAGTGTTTAGTCTGTTGCCTTCTTGTTTCTAGAGCACTGCTAAGTTGATGTCCCAATATTATGGAATTCCTCAGTTGAGGTGTGCTCCTCTTCTTGTTTTTATTTCCTTGGTATTCATATCTCTCCTGACAAAAAAATAAGCCTTAAAGCTTGGCTTGCTGTCTGTCCTGTCAGTGTCTCTCTGATACTGTCTTCAGCTGATAACATCAGCAATTGAAGTTGAGAGTATTGATCTTTCTATTTTAACAGTGTGTGTCCAGCTGCAAACATCCTAAGTTTTATCTGCATTTTAGAAAAATGTTCCTTTACAAGACCTTAAAGGTGCTTTGTTTCATCAAATATGTCCTCTGTATCAGTAGGTCTGAGAGTTTGCTACATAAATGATGAGATAGGTAAATTTCTCCAGGTTCTGAAACACTGGGTTCTTAATCTCTTATTTCTAATGTTCTATCTGTTAAAACATCTGTGTAACACACCTACTTCAACGTGTATACATTTAACAAGAATTTATTACAACCAACCATTAGAGTACAGACTCTGGAGATTTAAAATATGTATTGAACAAGTTTGTGCTTTTTGCGTTACTTCATCTTAATGTTGTTTACTTTCTAAGCATCTCTGCCTTCAACAAAAGCAAACAGGTTCTAAAACTCATTTGTTTTATTACAGCAAGTTGGAATTGACAGAGGAGACATACCAGATCTCTCACAGGTAGGTAAACCGATTATGTGTTTGCCAGTGCATGTCTGTCTGTTTTTGGGGTTGCATAATCAGAAAAACCTGCCCTTATGGTATTCACTTATGCATTCTTGTATACATTGTCACCAAATTATCTCTAAGTTTGTGATTAAATCCAAGCTCTGTTAGAGCCTGGCTTTTATATTCAGTGGTCCTGTTGTAAAATATTATATATCATTTCTGTCATTCTCTAATTGAATTTTAAGATAACCTTATTTCCATCATGCTTGAAGACACAGTTTATATCTGTGAGGTCACATAATGAAACTCTTACATGATATTACAAAGCTGTGGTTTTTAGCAGCCTTGCTTTTGGCTATATGCCTATTGAAGTTAATGTGAAGGCTTGCAGAGCATGCACAGAGAAATGACTTTACGTACAACTTCCTTCTAAGTGTCTCTTAAAATACTGACTGCTTCTGATTGTCTGCTTGCTTTTTCCTAGCTGTTAATTTTAACATTTCTTGACATCTTTCAGTCCTTGCTGATGAATCATTGTGATGGAATAATGTAGTGAGGAGAATACATCACCTTATACTTCAAGTCATTAAATATGTACAGAGTGCCGAGAGGGGGTAGAAGTATTCTGAGCTGTTGTACCTGTTGCCCTACAACTGCATTCTCTGAAAATATTTTAACTATTGGCTTCTTCAAACATATTCCTCAATGTCTCTTTGCAGGCACCAAGTAGCCTTCTTGATGCTTTGGAACAACATTTAGCTTCTCTAGAGGGGAAGAAAATCAAAGATTCCACAGCTGCAAGCAGGTGCTTATATCCTTTTTCTTTTGGACAACTGTCAAATAGAGTGTTAAATTCGGTTTTTTCCAGTTTCATTGTAAATTAAGATTTGAGGAGGCTTTCTTAAAGACGTGGTTTGAGCAGTGATGGATTACCAAGTTGTCATGTCTTGCTGAGTACTTCAAACAGCTTCTTCCAGGTCAACAGGACTAGAATCTTAAGGACCTGCAAGGGCCTCCTCTAGCATCCCTACGTATGTTTTTAGCATTTGATCCTGAACTTCTGAAGAGGAACTAAGTTTCTTTCATGTACTGCCTGCAAATGTTCATTTTATGTTAATAATTAGCCTTCTGTAAGGTATGCAACATGAATAAATACATCTCCTTAGACTTTTACATCTCAGCTTTAATCCCTGTTTTGTCAAAAGCAAGGAAATGCTTCCAGAAGTCCTTACATTAAGTGTGAATTTTAAAAGTAATTGGGAGTTAAATCCATAATGCATATGGTAAAAGGCATTAAATGATTGTGAGTACTTTCCAAAACACAACAGGCAATATAGAGAAGTCCTCTACATGAAAAATTTTGTTGTTTAAATTTAATAAAGCATAATATTGGGCATAAGACTTGTAAAATTGAATAGCATTTCTTTATTGCATGTTCAAAAAATAAGACGGTAGTATTTTATAAGTTCTTTATGGTAGTGACTATTAGGGCACTATTTTGTTAGGGCACTACTTTTTTAGAGTATTTGCTTTCGTTTGGAAGGTTACTCTGTTAAAAGTTAAATATTTGTTTCAAATCTTTTTGCATACTCTTAAACATGATGGTAAATTACAATTTTCCTTTGGGATATATTAGAAGCATTGATAGTTTGTTCACTAAACCTGTTAAATTAACAACAATTTGAAATGGAGTCTAGATGATTGGAGATTGCTGTGTGCCTACAAATAATGCCATTTTAGGCAAACAGGAAAAGAGCAAAGGGTTCAAATGTGAATTTTGTGATGCAGTTTGGAGGGGAAGAATTTAAGGTAGAAAATCCAAAAGCCAGTAGAGTAGACAGCATGATTTCTGAGCATTTTTCATTTTTGCATTTCACATGGTGTGTCTTAGTTAAACTTTTCACTTGTAGAATGTAAGATACAGCCAATGATATAGGAAGCTCAGAAGGAGACTGGGTGGATACAAGCAAAGTGTTTTTTAGAAGCTTCTATCACGTGTCATCTGTTAACAGCCAGCTTTTCTCCTGTCCAATTACTTTAGGGCTACCACCCTTTCCAATGCAGTCTCTTCCCTTGCAAGCACTGGCCTGTCCCTCACGAAAGTGGATGAAAGGGAAAAACAAGCTGCGTTAGAGGAAGAGCAGGCTCGCTTAAAAGCTTTAAAGGTAGGCATACTGAATTTTTAATTGAAAATGCTTTTCCTGTTTTATTGTTGATAGCTTATTATGATTCTTAAAGGAGCAAAGGGAAAAAAAAGAGTTATTAATACTGAACATGTACCGTTGGCAAAGTGCTGGAAATTGAATTGTGTGTACGTAGATGAAACAGCTTGTGGAGGGTTTGTTAAAGTAGTTTCTGAAGTATTTGTGGCACTGCTGACTCTTGTAATTACAAGTGGCTAACACTAGTGTGTGGAATAAATAATCTTTATTTCTGCTTTATTTACCTCCAATGTCATACACACAAATGTTTAGATTTCTTATGCCAGCTTACTTTCCCAACAGGAGCAACGTCTAAAAGAACTTGCAAAGAAACCTCATACCTCTTTAACCACGGCAGCTTCTCCTGTGTCAACTGCAGCAGGAAGCATAATGACTACACCAGCCATTGATATTTTTTCTACCCCTAGCTCCTCTAACAGGTATGCTGAATCTTCCAATGGGAGATGTGCTGGAGCAAGGGTTTCCTCTCAATTTCTGCCACAGAGTGTGTATTGCACAAGATTGGTTGCGTGTAGAGTACATTAGCAATGTGATAAGAAATGATAGTGAAGCTGATGGGAAAATAGCCTATTGCAATAAATAACAGAAAACTGTGTTCTCGTCATCTGTTTGCAGAAGTTTCTGGTATGAGCTGACTGCTGACAGCCCTTGTAGCTGTTCTTAGTTGGTAAGCCAGACCGTTGGAACTGTAAAACACACACGTTTTGTGCCCAAGGAACATTACAAGTAAATCTGAGAAAAGTAAAATAAAAATTCTGTTTGAGAGGTCATAAAGAAAACTCATTTCTAGATCTTTAAAAGTGGAGTGGCAAATATTTGGGGTAGATGTTCAGAAAAAAAAAAGCCTGAAACAGGGTTTGAAATGAGAGGCAGGTTTTGCAGTCTCGTGTTGTATCTGATACATCTCTTCAAGTACCTGCAAAGAAAATGCAAGAGTACTCACTGCATGCTAATCCTGATCTTTGACTAACAGGAGTTGTTGGTATGAGCAAGTGTGTGATCTTCATTCTGTAAAATACCTGTCAAATTAAGCAGCAGCAGAAGGTACTGTGCTTTTATCAGTATGGAAGGAATTGACTCTCTGAAGTCCTATTTTTGCTTTGAGTGTGATCCTAAACGTAAAGGATTGCTTAGTTGTTCTGTGAGAGCTCACATAAGAATCTATTACTCTTTTGACAGCTTTCTTTTCCCATTAGAAAGCTATTGTAGGAAATTACTTGACACCAAATATATGGTATTCTGAGTCACATATAAGAAGTTAGAGATCTGTCAGCGTTAGTAACTGAAAGACTTCCTTATAAAAGATTCTCTTTAAAATTGCTTTTTGGAGGCCAGAAAACTTAAAAGGCATGTGTGTTATGAACTTGAATATTTGATCTGGCTTTTTAAGAGGTCTGAAACATAGAAACATCTGATAAAGCTTTCCCAAACGGACAGAAGTGCTGCATAGTGAGGACAAGAGTGTTTTCTTGTGAAAAAAACCCCAAGTGCTAGTTTTTCTTCATATTTAAATTTACTTGCTGGCAGAATGACTGCTATGAGCAAAGAACAGATTTTACAGCAGGAGCTGTCATGAGGGGGATATACTGGGTCAGAAGTTCAGTGGTTTGCTATTAGATGCAATGTGTCTGGTTAATCCCTGCCATTATCTTGAGCAAGCTTTACCTTGAAAATTATCTTTGTTCAGCTGCTTGCGTTACAGGGCAGTGCCAGACCATGCTGCTTTTTAGTGGGAGCGGTAGTGGCAAAATCTGATTGCAATCACTGCTGAAATGAACCAAGCAATACTGAAAACTGTGAATTACGCAAGTGATTGGGTGAGCAAGAAAATATACAGAGATCTAGGATGTCACTACTAGCCATTAAACTCTTGTGCTGATCTAATTTAGAGAGATGTTTGGATGTCACAGTGACTCAGCTTCTGTCCGTAGTCGAAGCCATATGTGCAAGTTTTGGTTCATTTCATGTCCTAAAAGGTTCTTGGAGAACACCAGTAGCCTTTTTTCTTCTTTTTTTTTCCCAAGACTTATTTAAAGTGTGAAATTAACTCTCTGCAAGAGGATGGATTTTACTGTACTTGTTGACTCCTTAAATTAATGCATCAGTTGTATATAAGCCTTCATTCTTAATTTCCATGTGATATTATAAGGTCTCAGTTTGGTTTTGAATGGTCTAAAATGTGCATTTAAATATATTTTTATTAACATGCCTGATGTGTGATCAAGTGTTTTAAGGCCTCTTACATTTGCTTTCCCCAAAGTTCTTTAATAGCTCATAGTTTTAAGGCAGTTTCTCAGCAGTGATTATAGTGAAAAGATGAGAGTTGTGGAATTTAGATGTAACATTTTTATGTTGCAGCCCATTAGAGTTCATTTTGTCGATCTGTTTTTGTCGTATTATAGAGTTTTCATGAGGTTATTTTAAAAGTCGCTGAAGATTTCTGAACATCACATGTCCGAGCCCTCGTGCTGGACTGTGGGGACACCTGCCTTTTTGTCTTGGACAGCTTTGACAGAAGTCCCTTGGCATAACATACAACTTATCTTGCTAAATTAACACTTCTTTACAGAGCTGAAAATATGGAGTTCACCAGCCCTTCTGATTTTGGCTCAGTTCTATTTTGTAATAACCATTTTTTAACAAAGCTTTCATTACTGTTGACAGTTGCTAGCATTTGCCTATATTGAAAACTGTGATATAGTTCAAACAGTTGTATTAATTTATCTTTGTAGCACTTCAAAGCTGCCAAATGATCTGCTTGATTTGCAGCCAACTTTTCGTCCGTCTGTACATCCTATATCTGCTGCTCCACAAGTAGGAAGTACCTGGGGAGGTAAGAATTCTGAGTTGGATTAAGGTTCTAATTGCTATGGCCATGATCCTGTACATGTTTCCCCTAGTCTGGGGGGTATTTCTTCCTTAAAGAGAGAGATCCTACTAAGACACTACAAGTGAACAAAGGGATTGGAAAAAGTAAAATCTGTGTATAGATTAAAATAATGTAGCAATGTGTGGTGATTCTAAATTATTTTGATATGTCTTCTTATTAGCAAAGTTACTTTAATTGTTGACCAGCTCTGTCAGCCTCATAACTGCTGTCTTCAAGAGTCAGGTAGCCAGCTGCAGAAACTTAGCTGTTTAGAAGTCAGTTCAGTGAAGAGGTCTATGAGGTAGACTGTGCTGCAAACACAGGAACTTGAATGCAGAATTGTTTTAATATTCTAAATTTTGTCTAATGTTAAATCAAATTTGCTGGTGATAATGCAGAATTTGGATGAGGCCTGAAAGGAGGCACTTGTGTCAACTATACATAGAAAGAAAAGCCTGATTTAGTTATTGAAATAATAATAAGGCTTCTCTTTACAAATTCTCTGCTATATTTCATTTAACTACAGCAGCAAATTAGCAAATAGCTGTGGTTAGACCTCTTAAGTGAAGAGACAGAATTTAAATTCTTGCCTCTGAAATCTACTCCAGAACACCCAAATTTTCATTCTGCCTAATTTCTAGGGTGGACTGAATGAGTTGTGAGATGATCTTATTTGGTACAATTGAGTCCTCAAACCAAGGGATCAAGCAAGAGAGTTCTAGAAATGAATTTACCTTCAAGATTGGTTTGAGTGCTAAAGCATTTCTATGTTTACTCAAAGTTTTTGGCTGCTTTGCAGTGTTCCAGGATAATTTAGATACAGTAACCTACTGCCTGCTTACACTGTTGGTTATACTGGTGGAGGATTAAAAAGCTTTATAAAGGGGGAGGGTGGAGGTTGTGGTGGTTTTTTTACTTTTCTATATAAATGACACTTAATATAATAGTAAACTCCTGAACTATGTGGTTTTTCCAGATTATATTTTTCTAAATTAGATGCTTGCAAAAATGCTTTCTTTTATGATGCGAAAAATTGGTAATTGCTGCTTCAGGAAGTTTTGTAGGCATCAGAACAACCCTGTTCTAAATTTTTACTTCCCCATTTCTTTTTATGAGCTATACCTCTTCTTAACATTTTTCCAGCTACCTAATATATCTTCATAATAAGCTGTGTGTGTATTCCACTTTCCTATTTACTTTTTGCTGTGTACTTTGTTTTGTGTACCTTCTCACATTTGTTTGTAGGGAAATAACACGATTTTGAGTGATGAAGGTACTACTAATATATGTGGCAGCTTCTAAAATAAATAAGAGTAGTTTACTTGTTCTTTAGTTTTGCTGAGTGAAGCATCTTTGGAGAAAGATGTAGTGAGGGGTGTATGGAGTTAGGCATACAAATTTCAGCACTATAATAGGCTTAGAGTTTAGAAATGGAGAAAAATTGTTTGGGTCATCTTGATTGCTTTCTGCAAAATACCTTCTGTTTCAGCTTGTCCTGTTTGTTTCATGGGTGAGAGATAAAAGGGGAACTATCTTCCTCTCAAAGGTCACATCACAATTTAGCATTTCTTTATTAACCTGAAAGTTGAGCCTGAAGGTCTATGTTTGTTCAATGTTGTGTTGCTCGTGGTGTGAGTCTTCAGTAATAGTCATTGATATATCTGCTTACTATTGACACATTTCTAAATACTTATAAGACTTAACGCTAAAGATTTTGGATTATCTGTTACTTTTCATCAAAAAAACCCCAGCTCTTCAGCTTTACAGACATGAACACTCACTTCACACAGGTGAGGTAGATAAGAAGTGCTTTCCACATTTTACAGATGGGGAAATCTGAGCAATTAACTGACTTGTCTGAAGTCATACGGCAAGTCAGTGGCAGAGCCAAGAATGGAACCTGAACTATTTCCAGTCCTGTGCTCTAACCACTGCACAGCATCCCTCCCTTAGGTAATTTTCTGACATGATGATGTTTGTATTTGGTGTATATGGTGACTTTGAGAAAAATATCAAATCAGCTAAAATCAGTTACTGTTAAAAATTTTATGCAGCAGCTCTTAGGTGTGTAATAAACCAGGAGATTGTTACGGAAGCATTATATTTGGTTTGCTGCCTTTAGTTTTGTGCTTCCAAAAATGTTAAAGCTGACAAGGTTAAACTCCTGGGGAATGGGTTCTGTGATTGTATGTTGTTAGTTTACCTATTTCAGACTGTAAGAGATGCCAGTGAAAATCCTTTGTCACTGTTTTTTCCAGGCAAAATACTTCTAGTTGGATAACTTAAAGGTAGAAATTTCCAAAATTCAAACTACTCTTTTAAATGCTCCTAAATCATTAGTGCCTAATGATAGCATGCAGGTGCAGATTGATTCCATTGACACAAACAGATGCCATGTGTATTCAAGGATGAAATTGGGCTTTAGAAACATTGAGGTGTTGCTGTCAGGATTGACAGCAATTATAAAAATTTGAATATGCAAGGATATAAATTACCCAAACCCAATTAATTATCAATTACTTTTGTTACTAGCATTGGCAAGTTCTGGACATGGACATGTTACTAGCATGGACAAGATTGGACATGCTGGCTAGAGTTAGAATGAGGCAGCCAAGCAGAGAATCTGAGAATGGATTACATTTCTGAGCAAAACTTGATAATCTGAAGTCGCATTATATTGTCTTACTAGTCAAAACACAGGAAGTTCCATATACAACCTTGGGAATTGGGAACAGAAAGTAGTTTGTGGTTATTTTCTGGATGAGTGCATGTGTAAAATAGTTTTAGTGGACAGAAGATTCAGACTAAAAACTTGTTGTGCTTCTTAGCTTCTTCCATATTTTTATGTGCACAATTTATTGGGGTTCTTCGGAGACCATTCCAGCTGTGTCTGCTATATTTGCCAGCTATCAATTTGTACCTAAACTTCAGAAGCAAAACAAATGTGTCAGTGTGGAAATGAACATTTAGACCCATCTGTTTGAATTTTTTCTGCTTATATAATATTTATGAAAAGAACCAATAAAATCAGCAGAATGTGAAGCAGCAACAGAAAGAGCAAGGAAGAACTGATGAGAGGATAATCTGCCCGATTTTGATTGTCAGATCTGTTTGTTCTACATCTTTTAAAATGGCATTCAAAGCAGAAAGCAGTTTTCAGGAGTAGCTGAAAGCAAGGACTCAGTTTCAGGCGACTGGCTGATTGGCATGTCCACTATATAAAACGTACATAAGACAACACATAATTCTGTATTCCTGTTATATATTACAAATATTATATCAGCTTATTCTGCTTGTCTTTATTCAGTGTTGGACACTGTCATTTTGCTGACTGAATGATTTAGAAACTTGCAACACAGCCAAGCAGTCTGGGGGAGAAGTCAGGTCTTACCTAATAACACATCTTGAGCAGCAAATCAAAGCGTGCATTAAGCCTGCAAAGAATAATGCAGTTACGGTTTTAAAATTTCATTTTCTTTAGGACTTTTGTACAACTGAGCACAATATGAAGCTGTGTGGGACTTACAGCTAAGAATCAGGAGGTCAGATTCAGGGAGAGAAAATTTACACTTTGAAGCTGCTGTATGCAGCACGATAGTATTTACAGGAGTTGTGAATAAATACATAAACTAGCCAGGTTAAAAAAAAAAAAGGAAAAAAAAAAGAAGCCAGGAACTGAAGTATTTAAGGCATCTTTCCTATAATTATTCTTCAGAAATTTCTCTGTAGTGGCTTTGTCTAGAAGAGTAAGTTACAATTCTAGGCACCATAAGTAGGACTTGATGTAACCCTTGCTGATCTCACCTACTGAGTTCTTGAATTTTCCTTCAAGGGTTCAGGGGCTCTGAAACCAGGCAGCTAAACCCCAGCTCCTTCAGTCAACAAGTATTGTAGCTGCCTTCTCTATCCAGTTTATCTGTTAGATTATGAATTACAGGAGTACATGAGCTTGGCAATTGCATCCATCCTCAGGAAACCTTGAAACTCCTGTGTGCCTTAGGAAGTCACTTGTATAGATCTGTGTTTCCTGTCTTCCAATAAAGTCTGACAGTTATTTAGTAAGGAGCATTCCCCTTATCATGGCTTCCTGTCTGTTGTCTGTAAAAGCAGAGCAGTCTTTTGCTTGCTTGCAGGTAGCAGCAGCGTGTCCACAACAAGCTGCTTTGTTCCTGATGCCCCAGGTAGCAGGGGAAGTGCTTATGTCCTACATGCTGCCTTGGTATAATCATAGCTCTTGAAAATTTCATGATACTCAGTAACAGAAAAATCCATAAACACAGTTTGGAGAAGAAGTTCAGCTCAGTTGGTTTTGTTCATGTTCTTAAGGTTGTCTTTGGGGTGTTAGTGCATTGAATCCTCTCATAGCACCTGGGGTCTGTAATGCTGACAGGCAGCCTCTGCTCCAGGGACTTTGTTGCAAATGTCAGGACGTGACTGTGAGAAACAAAAAGTGATTGCGTTTAAAGAGGAGTAACATAGTTACTTTCAGTCTAAGACTCACTCTGGGAGAAGCACAGTTTTTAAGATGGTGTTATTAATTAAAAAAAAAAAAGGAAATTAGTAGCTAGTATCTGCAGTACTTTCCTTGAGTAGAGAACAGGTAATTCCAGACAACTTGAAAATGAAATAATTAGCTAGGTCATCCCAAGCTTAGAGATGTGAGGAGAAAACTAAATCCGTCTCCCTTTTCTTCTTTCTCTTGCTCTCTGGAATTGAACAGATCCTTTTTCTGCTACTGTTGATAATGTTGATGATGCCATTCCAAACCTAAATCCTTTCCTTACAAAAACTAACGATGCTGCTCATCTGTCTGTGTCTTCTGATGTATCTACTTTCACCAGTAGGACACCCACACATGAAATGTTTGTTGGTAAAGTACCGTTTTAAACTAATTTCCTATTTCCTAAAAAATTTAATACTATTTTAGTTTCTAAAATATATTTTTGGGGCCTTTCAGAAACTAAAAGCTGGTCATTTGGGGCTGGTTTTGTGCTATGTTAGAATTTGATTTAGTAGCTGTACCATGAAAATGGTGTTAAAATCCTTGCTTGGCTGCTTAGATGGGATTCTAACCCGATGTAAAGAAACACAGCAGTTGCTTGAGTGCAGTTTTACAAAGTCTCTCATACTTGGGAATTTTAAGGTAAAATGCTGCATATGTCTGAGAAGAAAAAGAAAATGCTGCTACTTTCTTCCTCAGGTTGAAATGTTCTTTTTAAACAAAGGAGCTTAATCTATTTTTTTTTTTTATAGTGGATGCTTTTGCCCCAGTCATGTTGTCATTAAGAAAGCTGATAAAGCCAAGCACATATTGAAGCATAATATGCTCATACTGTTTACCTATGGGGCAACAAACTAATAACTCACTGTTAAAAAACTGTTCACTTCTTACTTTGGAGATGGTTCAGCATGGCTGTCTTACTAGAAATCCTTCTAACATTTGTGTTGGTGCAGCTCATTGTAATTTGATTACTTTTCAATATGAAGATTCAGTTTGTTTTCGTAGACAAAAAATCAGTTAATTACATGTCAGTTCTATTAAACAAAGCTAACTTTAAAGACAGTTGTACACTGTAGGCTATATTTATGCTGGTTGAACCCCACTGGAACAGATCAAAGAAAAGTACAGACTCTTAGAACAAAGAGGGTTTTTTTATACCTCTGATACTTGTTAATAGAGGTGAAACAAAGGGAGGATCTCTTTAAAGATATTCATACTACCTGTACTTTGTCACCTTAACTAACTAGTTTCCTAGCCTGTCTGCTTTTAATGGAAAGACAAAGCAAGCAAGATAAATACATCTTTAAATATATAAAAAATACTTTAAGTTGATACTGCTGTGTGATAATCTGTCTTTTCCATGCTTCCAATGAAATTTTTATGGTTCATGTAAATGTGGAATGATTATCTGAAATACAGCTGGTTTTTGTAGCAGGATGGTTATTTAGTCAAATTAGTTTCCTCTGTATAACTTGTTCTGCAGTCACACAAGAAGCTGCAGCAGCGAAGGGCTGTGAACAAGGACCCTGGTGGGTTTTTGTTCTTGCTGGTCTTTATAGTATTTATCACATGACAGCTCTGAAGTCACTGGAAATGGATGGCATTGATACATTGCATTCCCTTCCAGTGTCTCATGCTCTAAGGATATATCTGGAACCAAAGGGTGGCCCCCTGACAGATTGATACAGGAAATGTAGATGCAGTTTTAGCTGTAGCACAATCAAGGCACTACCATAATGTGAATGTGGATTTAAAATAACTCTTTCTGGTTCTTTAGATCATTACAATCCATTTACTCAACTAAATCCCTTTGTGGCAACCAAATATGAATATACTTCAGGTATAAGAAAAATGCCTTGAAGCTTTTACACTCACTGCCTCCAAGGGTGTAAAAAATGGCATTTGATTGGGGAAATAAGAGTTTTCATCCTAATATAGCTGTTCCTTTGAAACCGTGCTTTCCCCTTTTGTGTTAGAGATTGTGTAAACTTGTTTCTTACTGTCTGTCTGATGTGTATTGATTTCATTCCATTGGTTCTATGTTATTAGACTATATGTGGATTTATAGACTGATGTGAAATTAAAGTTTCAAATAGCAGTTAAAGAGTGTATCTTGGTTCTCTTTCTGTAACTCTCCTCTTCTCCTTTCCTGGCTTTCTCTCTTATGTGATACTCCTTATCAGATTCTTTTTGTGGTCCTCAAGCTTACCCTAATGCTTCTCATTTCCGCAATGAGCCTTCTTCTGTAGCTGGTCTATTTGGAGGTAGGTAATGGGATGCAGCCTTACCACACACACAGAAGTTTGGATGTGTTGTGTGCCTAGAAGTAGTAGGCATGTTACTGACAACAGAAGTGCCTTGTAGTAGCTCCCAAGTGTTACTTATGTGCTTGTGCCAGGTGTGTGGTCACGAATGGTATGTATTTTTTCAGTTTGTGCCAAACTAAGGCTTATTTAGTCTAAACATGAAATGAGTATCTCCCCATTTCAGGATCTCTTGTAGTTTACTTGTTGCTGCATACCGCACAAAAGCCATGCATGTTTATAAGTATCTTCTCATCTTGCTCTACCTCATTGTTTTTAAGATAAAGGGATTGGGATGTTCGTGCTGCTTATGGCAATTTTGTCAATACATTACTCTTAAACAGTGCACTAAACTAGTGTTAAGCTTTGCAACAGAACAGGAGAAAGAGGTCTCTGCTGTGTTAAAGTACTGACTAATCATTTGTGCAGCTGTGTCATGTCTGTATAGTAACCCGGTGCTGGTGCTGATTCTGGAACACCATCCTGATAGTTGCTAGAAAGACTGTGGGCTGCCCAAACCAGGTTGAACAGTGTACGTTAACGATGCTGCAATGCAAGGCTTAGGAATACCTTGAGTAAATGGTGTATGGCAGGCTTAGTTCTTAAAAGCCCCATAAAGTCACATTTTGGTTTAGTGTCTTCGCCTAAAAATTAGTGAGAGCGATTTAACAAAAGGTTAAATGATACAAATGATTCTGTTCCCTTTGTTCCATATTCAAAAAGCAGGATTATTGGTTTCTGTCAAATCTTGACACTCAAAGAAGCTCCATTAAAAATATTGATCTTTGCACCTCTCAAAATACCTGTGTTAAACAAAATGCCCTGAGTTGGTTGATATGAAGAGTAGGATTTGATCTTTCTCAAGAGGTTGATTCAAAGGAGTCCTGTGTATTGTTTTGTCTTGGATATTGTCTCATCATCTTAGTTTCATAAAACCTGAAACTACTAAGATGTGAGAGCAGGAAACTCAGCTTGTTTCAGTTGAGGCTGTTTGCTAAAGCAAAATATGAGCTATTGTAAGTCAAGTTTTCTATTGGTACAGACATGGTTTTAGGAGTTGCAGGACATCCCATCAAAGGAATTCCTATCTGCAGTTCAGAGTCTCTGAAATGGCTTGTTATAACTTGTTGGTGTACATGTCATAAAGATACTCATTTTGGTTTGTTGATTATTTACTCTCTCTTTTCCCACATTACTGCTTCCCATGTTTTGCTGTATGCAGTTTACTTTGATTTGTTTTTAATGAAAACTACATCGTCTAAATTTTAGTGATAGAGTTAAGAGTCTTATGTTCCTTTAAGACAAAAAGGACCAGGTAATCAAAATTTGGGGGTTTTTTTCTGTGTAGTTTATGTTCAAGAATAACATCCTGTAGTTACTAATTTTTTTAGGTGAAATGTGACTTATTTCAAAGAAAAACAGTAAGATTGAAATGAGGTGCGGTCCACACAAGTGGAACGAAATCCAAGAAGTGTTCTTTGTCAGTTATTTCTACCACTGAAGTGTTTTACTGCTGAAGTAGTTGTGATAGTTTCATTTCTCCATGTCGTCATATTTTTTTGTTAGAAACCAGAAGAGCTAGTTTTCAAGGTGGCATTGCTTTTTTAAATTTTTTTTTTGTGCTTTTCATATAAAGCAATAATTACTTCTGTTATTGCCTGATTAGCAAGGGGATGCACATGCACATGCTTGTGTGTGATCATATATAGCATTCAAAAAATAGTACCAAAAAATGGCTATTACCTTCTGTATTACTGAACTATCATCTTAATGCTACTGAACATCATATGCAGTGCTTCATAGGGCAATAAATTTTCAGTGTTGAAAAATAGTTATGTATTTGTAGAACACTACAGATACACGGGAGACAAATGGAGTATGTTTAAACAGCACTAGGAGTTGAAATGTGGCCGTACCTCCCCATATCTTGCCATAATTTCTAGAAATTTGACTACAAAACATGGTCAACTGCAAAATGTGTGTCAAAAAATAACTAAGAGCTATGAAAATGATTAGTATTAACAGTGTGTAATCAAAGGCATTACTAGTTCAGGCATCTTGGGATGGTTTGGATCTTACTCCAGTTGTATCTAAGAGAATTGCTGGATTAATATAAAACATGGAGGGAATAATTTTCAGTCAGAATCTTGAAACAGATTCCACACTAGCCAGCTTCTTTTCTTGGAGAAGCATGGTGACTTTTTCCTCAGTAATTTTATTGTAAGCATATGGTAAAAGAACAAGGAAGGTGTCAATAATTAATCCAGAGATTAAGCAGATGCAGGGGAGTGTCTTTTATGGCCTGTCTGTCCAGTTTCTGAGACACAGTCTTTCTTTGGAGGAGTAACTTCAAATAAAGACCAAATAAACTGCTCAGTGTCAGGGTGTAATCTGGACTTTTGAGGTGTTCCTAGTCTTTCTGCAGTGCTGAAATATTTATTTGGCTTGTCTTGCATAAAGGTGGATTTGTGGGAAATGCTGTATAAAAACATACAATTTCTTTCTTTTTCTCCCCACAGGGTTCACACCATCTCCTGTTGCTCAACCACAGCCATCAGCTGGCCTTAATGTTGACTTTGAGTCTGTGTTTGGAAACAAATCTTCTAATGTTGTTCCAGATTCTGGTGGTAAGACACTTGCTAAAATAAATGACATGTGTCCTTTCCTTTAATTTATTTTATTCTTGAGGTATAAATCTCTTAATCTGTATTTACTTACACTACTGGGACAGAGTTTCAGATGAAGAAAAGCAAGATGATTTTAAAAGGTCAATAACAGCATTAATCAAATAATTATTCCTTACAGACTATTTCTACACTCTGCTGAAATGTTTACACTGATTTTCCTCACTTAAATATTTTGTACATTAAAACTTCACACAGTGAACAACCTTCATTTTTATATGCTGTCAGCTGAAATTAAGTCTCTTTTGTAGAGTGTGGTTGGAAGAGGTAAAATTGCATCTTCATTTTACGTATCTGCAGCATGGTTTTTGGCACTTCTTTGCCTCCTCTTTTGACATTACGATTGCTTCAGAAAATGATCAGTTAATACACTGTCAGTTTGGATTGAAGTCACAGTGCTCTTTCTGTTCTTTTGAGCATCTGGAAAGTACATACTTTCTGATCTTTTGACATTAGACTTGACATCAGATTTTTTTTGTAAGCCAGTGATTTGCTAAAAGCAAATGTGTGTTTTTGTAAGATTGAAACAATTTATATATTTTTTCTTTTTTATGTTTTTTATGTTTTATGTTTTGTCTGCTTTACAGTCACTATGAATCCATTCCATGTAAAATTGTCACATAGGTTAAACCACTGAAGTGAAATCTTATTTGCATAGTAAATATCTTTTTTATCAAGAGGCATAGTAAGTTGTGTCCCTCTTGTATAGAGTAGCATCACCAGGTCAAATTTTGTGTTTTAGCCATTGTGTTGACCTTGTTGTCTGTTTAATTGAATGCCATGACATTTGTGGGATTCAAATCACTTATGTTTCTCATTCCAAGGCTTTGATGAACTAGGTGGTCTCCTAAAACCAACAGTGGCCTCTCAAAACCAGAGTCTTCCAGTTGCCAAAGTACCGCCTAATAAATTAGTGTCAGATGATCTGGATTCATCTTTAGCCAATCTCGTAGGCAGTAAGTATGGAACCACTAACATGTAAATACTTACTGATTTCTTTTAAACAAACAGAATTTCAGTCGTCTCTTTTTCTCCCTTGTGACAGATTTGGGCATTGGAAATGGAACTGCTAAAAAGTGAGTATGCTTAATCAGAAGTTGAGCATTTGGATTTTCATTATAGTAAATTTTCATGAATGTACATGTTGAAACATCTGCGTAACAACATAATGTTAGCCTTTAGAGCATGTGTGGGATTGTGCTTCTTGTACAAGGTGTAATGAATTGTTGAGAGCTGTTGGAATGTGATTGCAGACTGAGTGGTAGTGGCAGTGATAGCAGCTCTCTGGGTCCTTGCAGACTTCTGGTGTATTAAAAAAATTAGTTCATCAAAATGTTTCTTTGTAGTTGTTGCAGGTAATCATAGCACTCCTTAAATACTTGGTGTGATCTGAGTGTGAGCAGAGCGGTATTAAAGATTGTGAAACTGCAACCTCGGTCGTGAGGCTGACCTTTAGACAAGTGAATTTTGAAGCAGGGGGTGTGTGTTCAAGGGGAGTGAACATCTGCTCTAGCAGCAAAGTTGAGAAATGGGATTGGCAGATTTCAGGCTTATTGGGACCATCTGTGCCAACTCTGAAATCATTCTGAAATCTAATATTCTCTCTTGAAATCTAACTCAAATGTCTTGACCAAAGTCAGATACACTAACTTACCTATTCTGGGCAACTTGACTGAGATGTTGAGGGGGCTCATGCTGAACATCTTTTCTTACTTTTCCGAGCCAAAACATGTTGTCGCTAAACTTTTTATCAACTCCTTTGCTAAATGAGTTTCATTAATAAAAGAAGCCTCATTCCCAAGTGGAAATGCTGTTTACCTGAGGAAGTTTTATAAGAAAGTCCAATGTTTTCTAACAATTTCTAAAAAAATTTATTTGAAGTGACGTAAACTGGACTCAGCCAGGTGAAAAGAAACTAACAGGTGGTTCGAACTGGCAACCCAAGATTGCACCTACAACTGCGTGGAACGCTCCGACGTTGGTAAGCAAATGCTCATTTTAAAATAGTTAGTTCCCTGCAATTTAGATCTGCAGGGTGATGTATAATGGATGAATTTGAAAATGGTCTATAGTTGCAGTAAAAGGGTAATAGAAAATAGAAGAAATGGTCAGTTGGAGGTGTGTGCTGCTGGGATTTGTTTTTCTTGGCTGTGTGATTCTAGTAAATAGTTTGTGATGTGATGTGAAGGTTTAGCACAAACTTCAGTAGTGTTCGAGCAGCCTCTCTCATGGTGTGGTGGGGGCCTCTGGGTTTCATTCATTGGACTTTTCAAGTGTACGTAGAGACAGGACAAGAGGCAGTGGCTTTGAAATGACAGATGTCAGGTTTAGATTAGATATTAGGAAGAAATTCTTTACTGTGAGGGTGGTGAGGCACTGGTGCAGGTTTCCCAGAGAAGCTGTGGATGCCCCAATTCCTGGAAGTGTTCAAGGCTGGGATGGATGGGGCTCTGAGCAACCTGGGCTAGTGGAAGATGTCCCTGCCCATGGCAGGGGGGTTGAAACTAGGTGATCATCAAAGTACTTTCCAGCCCAAACCATTCTGTGAGTTTATGACATGAAACTCTAAATTCCAAGGAGTGAGAAGGTGCTCTGCAGTCTAGAAAAGCAGATGTGTGAAAGTGCCCTTTGGGTGCACTGATAGGTCACGCATCTTTACGTTGTAACTCGGCCTGCCCTGGGAGTGGGAACTGGCCCCACTGATACTTGCAGAGGTGTCTGTGGCTGCAGCTTCCTTAATGTACATAACTACTGCTTTCCTGCCCCAGTGTGTGCAGTTGCTTCTAATCCATGTCACTTTCAATGAGCAAGTTCATGTCTGTTTTAACAACTAATATTGGCAAGGATTTTGGGGTAGCAGTGTAGGGTTTGGCCTTTTAATTACATTTTAAGACTTTACAGAAGTAGTTTTCACAATGTTCACAGAACATTTTTGCATGTGAATCCTACTCACCCTTTCACCAATGAATGGGAGAACAGTACATGGACAGAACAGGTAACAAACTGCCCCCAAGGATTTATTGTGTCTGGCTCTGACTGGGGGAGGCTGAATCTGCAGTGTAGTAATGCAGCATTGTGGATTTGGAAAGATAGAACTTGTCTCCCTGGATCCACCACCTCTTCCCTACCAGGTGTCTCCTATCAACTCACTGCTTTTATTTAGGGAGAAATATGTTTGTGGATCTTACTGGAGGGTGTAGATATTGAAGAAATTGTAACTACTTACCTGCTTAAATGACTGGTGGTTTGAGTTTACCTGTGTGCTTGAATCTGTTTAATAACTCATGTCTTATATCTACATCTTGTGATAAGTCATTACATTTAACAGCTTTTATTATTGAGATACTGTTGAGACACTTCCTGTGAAACTGTTCTATAAACATAAAAAACTTTGAAAAAGAAGTAATGTGAGGGGTGAAAAAAAAAAAACCCTTTGTTTTCCTCTGCTGGTCTATTTATTGTGGAGTTGCTGCTGCTTCTTAAATAAATATGCTTTTGAAAATCTTTGGTGAAAAAGGCATATACCAAATAAATGGACTATGCAAACCAATGTCAAACCTAACAACAGTGACAGTATCACAGGTGTGGTGTCTCAGTGAATGACTTGAATTACAAGAATGTGTTGGAGTAAACATTTAATGTATTTGTGAACTAAAATGCTATCTGTGTATATTCTGTTGTGTAAGTATTTGCTTCTAATCCAGTGTTATTGCATTATGTAATTGTTCTCCCTGGGAAATACAGAATGGCATGCATTTTCCACAATACGTAAGTGAAACAACCCACAGCCTTTTTGCAATCGACTGGCATGCTGATATTAACCACTGCTGTTGCAGAATCTCATAACCTCCTCGCTATTTACACATTTCTCATTTGAAAATCTTTGGTGTGCCAAAAATTGAGCTTTTCCTAGCATACACAAACTTCATAGGTGGTGTGCAGGCTCTTGACTCGAATGATGGCATGGGAAATACCAAGATTATTTTTCCTTGCTTTAAACTGTACCATCTGCTGCCAGAGAGCTGGGGTGTGTGTCTGTGCTGCCTTTAATGCATTTGGTGAACTCTGAATGAAGATAAAAAATATTGTGTCTGAATAACTGCATGAAACCTCACAGGCTTCTGTTATACATGGCACTTGATCCACATTTATGGTAGATCTTGATTTTTTTTTTTTAATTTTTTTTTTTAAGTGGGGAGAGACCAATATGTCATGAATGCTCATATGAAAAAAGAAAATTAATGCAGATAGTTTATACAGGGCAAGAAATAACCTGTGCTTGCAGTCTGAGGAATGCAGGCTTTCATTTCAAAGGACTTTCTTCTTTACGTCAGCAGTAATATTGGTCTTTCCCTGTATTCTGTTTTTATTCCAGGGTAACTCTGTAACTAAAGGGTGGTAGGTCTCTATTGGAGCACTCAACAATAAGTTTATTCAGCATGTTTGCGTAGGTGTGTGTACACAAGCAACGCAAAAAAAAGTTGTAGTTTTCAGGATAGCTTTGCCCACTGTGTGAAATATGTGGCAAATACCTTGTCCAGGTGATTCTCTGTCTGTTCTCACGGCAATTGAAATGCCGATTGCACTGGCTCTACTATATAAGAAAAAGCAGCTGATACCTTAGAACTGAATTCAGAAACACTGTTCCTGATGAAACACCTATTCTTGATGAAACAATTTATCTGCTTTAATTAATCCAATATGATTAATGGTTTATCATTTGCCTCTTTTCTATAGCAGTAATGTCTGTGTACCAAAAAATGGTTATGGTGTTTGTCTTGAATAGAAATCCCCACAGCAAAAGCATGAAAATTACTGGGTTTTTTTCTAAAAGGGGAGACTAACAGGAGGTGGAGTGGATAGACAGCAAGCTATCTGAATATCCGTAAGCACTAGTTTAATGTGGAAAAAAATCCGACTTTTTTGTCATTGTAATAGTTAATACAAATTTAGAAAGTGCATGTTAAACTGTAGAATAAAGAATATGGGTAAGAGATGAAGAACTGTCTTTATATTTCTAAGAGTTATCAGCTGTTTTTCTACATAGATATTGCCAAGCTGTTTACAAAACATAAGTTCACTTAGGTTTTGTCTGTTGACAACAATTGTGCTGTACCTTCATGAAAGTACAGTAAGTACATCAGGGTGATATAAACGTATCTGCCAAGTACTAATAGGACTTCTAGCGTGTTCAAATGCAGTGAATGAAACGAGTGAGGGAGAGGGAATGCAAACTGGCTATTCCTGTGAGAGTCTAATTTATATCAAAACCTGCTAGGAAAATCCCTGTAGTGTGTCCATCCTGGCTAAAGAGAATTCATGTAAGTGTCAGCAGAAGCAATGGTCATTTGGTCTTTCAGTCTTTCAAATTCTCTCTTAAGACTCCTTGTGTACCATTATTTTTGATACTGAAATATAAGTATGTACTTCATGGGATTAAAAAAGTGCTTCTGCTTCATGAATATTTTCTCTCAACCTTCTCTGAGTCTTGTACTGTGTTCTCCAAACAGGATGTTGAGAGACTGGTACTTGCAGTTTAGTTCAGACAGCCAGAATCCTAACATGATACAAGCAAATACATTATTAGAGATTTGCCAAGATGGCCCAGAAACTTTAGCTTAGGTATTATATTCCTTCTAAAATAATTAGGATACACTCTTAACACCAGACTGCAAATCCTGTTTATTCTTTGCTATGTTCATAATAAGCTGAGTGCTGCAGTTGATCCTTAGAAAGCAGTGTCTTACAGTACGCAGCTGATCTCTTCTCCTCTCAGTTCACCACTGTTTCTCACACCAGGCACCCCCTGTAATGGCCTATCCTGCCACAACGCCAACAGGAATGATGGGCTACGTGATGGTGAGTGGAATTCCTACAGCTCCAACCAGGCAGATGCTGTGTATTGTTTGATTGCCTATAGTTTGGTAGCTCTTGTTTCCCTGAACCATTCTACTGAAGACTGAATTTCAACTCCCATTCATTTATTCTTCACCAAACTATTAACTTCTGGTTTTCTGAACCACTTACACGGTGTTTGTCTGAAATTGTCTGCCCTTCCTCACTTCACTTGATTTTTTTATATAAACTTCTTAAAATGGAACTAGATCATCTTTAAGGTCCCTTCCAACCCAAACCATTCTGTGATTCTATGAAAATTGGCACAGTGTCTGTTCTTGGTGGTCTTCATTGGCATAGAAATAAGTGTATCATAGAAGTAAGTTTATCATGTCAGTATAAATAGCTGCTTTCGGAACAGAAATGTTTTCTTGGTGAAGTGAAACCTTCCTTAAATACCTTCTGCTGAGGTTTGGAGCAAGTATCTGTGATGATTAATGCTACAAAAGTGCAAGTTTGTGACACTGCAATATGGTGTGGTTTTGGTTGAGAATTGGATCTCTTAGTGACACACCAGTACCTCAAGGCTTTTGGCATAAGCCTGACCTTCCCACTTTTTGCTCTGAAAATTTTTGTTCTTACTTTGAACTTTAAAATATTTCTGAAGTGATATGCCTTAGTTCTTTTTAGTATGATTTGATGCAGCCCGGCTTTCCTGAGTGAATAAAAGGCAAGAAAACTTCCTTCAAGCAGTTATTCTACTAAATGCCTCACAGATTAAAGAAAAAAAAAAGTTTCGTCATATAACCAAATTAGTTTAATGACTTATAACTTGTATATGCTCAGTAAGTGAACTGCAGAAGTGGCCAACTGTGTTCTTGAGGGCCTCTTGGGAGAGTATCATATATCATATCATATATATCATTCCCCATTACCTATCCATGAACTCCCATATTCTTCATCAAAGCTGTTATGGTTAAACTAACATTAGTGTGGATTCAAACTTGATCTACACAACTTTGCACTTATGGTACCAGCAGCATTTTCATAGTTGTTTTGAGTCAGCAGCAGGGGAAGGTAACATATGTAGTGTATGGGAAGTAATCTTTCTTGTTATGTCAAGCAGCTTTCATTGTGGGGTTTAAATGCCAGTGTGAAATGGAAACTGGAATTAAGGAGCCATAGCTCTGTTACCCTGAGTTGCTGCTGCTTGTTCAAACGTGCAATATCTGAGCAGGTGGGTGAGATGGGCCATTACAGAATGACCAATGGGCTCTGTAGCACGTCCTGAAATCTGCCCTGGCTCACTCAGACTTTACTCAGGACATTTACCATGAGGAATCTCTGAAATGTTGACTCAATTTACAACCCTTGCTGTAAAACCTTTTAGTTTTTCCTAAAAGCAGTGAGGACCACAATTCTTATGATGATCCTCTCTAAGTGCAGGCTTTTCCCTTGGTGTGAGCTTGCTGGGACAGGCAGCTTCCTTAGTGCCATAACACTGCACCTGGGCATTCCCTGGCTGCTGCTTCCTGTGTCTTCCTCAGGCCAGAAGTTATTCTGTTGTTCTTATACTTTTTTTTCTAGGGTGTTTTCTTCAGGGTCAGTTTCTTGAATGGGTTCACCCTGTGGTTGCCCAAACAGCTCGTTGGCATGATAGGAGGAGTACCACCACCACCACCAGGATTAGTCAGGGAAAAGCTGCTTGGAATGGGGATTGCTTCAGCAGGACTGCAGCTGGCTGTCAACCTAAGCCTGAGGGGAATGCCAAAAGCAGTGCCAGCAATGGGCATCTGTGTTAAATATAACCTGACTTGTAAGACCATTAATGCACATTAAACTCGTAATTTGGCTCAGCTGGAGTGTTGGTAGCACTTTGACTTTGTTTGCATAATGACTTAACATTAATTGCATGTACAGCTGTCAGTTTTCAATTTTGTCCTGAACTCTATCAGCACTGCACTGCTATCTGTAAAACTGTGCTCACTTCCCTGAGGCAGTCAGGGAAGTGCTGTCAGACCTTGCTTTTGGGAGCGGAAGGACCAGCACAAATGCTTGTCTAACAAGTGTTTTAGTGCTTCAGATCTTTGCAGCAAGAAATTGAATGGGCTCAGTTGTTATTGAGAGAATTCCTTGGAAAGGCTCTAATGTTCCTTTCTGGTAACCTTTATTTGCAGAATATTGTATTCTAAGTCTCTCACAGGATTGCGTATCTCAGATGTGACCAAGACTATCCACCCGTTTGCCATTTTCCTTTATCTCCTTATGAACTTGCAGTGTGTTAATGCTGTGTGTGATTTCATGCTGTCTGGGTTTTTTCAGCCATCGCAGATGGGAGGCATACCAGTAATGACACAGCCAACTTTGATATACAGTCAGCCAGTCATGAGACCACCAAACCCCTTTGGCCCTGTACCGGGAGCACAGGTGTGTATATTCAAATTACTGGTGCTGGGAATGAATTACACATGAGACAGTTTCTTTAGAAGTGTATTTAAAATGTTAATTTTATACATAGATATTATTAGTATTTCTTCTTTGTGTTGGACAAATTATTGCACAAGCCCAGTGGTTCATGGGAGGCTTGCTTCCTATCTGCTTATATCCATGTTGGCAGCAGCACATTTGTGTTACCAAAGCAAAAAGGGTAGGTTTTTTTCAGGCATTGTTTTTCTGGGAATATGACAAAGGACAAGAAAAGTTGATGTGTGTGCTCTTTGCTGAAGATAGGCTTTCCCCAAAGTCATGTTCCATGCTGCTTTACCCTCAGAGTGTGGCTTTGTGAGATTGGCTATTGCAGCTTTTTCCTAAGTATATATGTCACTGTTCTTTCCCCTGTTGCACTTAAAAGCATTAGATTATAAAGTACCCAAGGTGCAAGGTGTGTGCTCGTATTACAGCATTTTGCAGGGGGCCCAAACAGGGTGTGTGTAACCTTTTATGTCCATGACTGCATTAGATGGTTTTGAAAAGATTGTGGAACCAAACTTGGTGAAACCTCAACCCAACACCTAGCTGTTGGTCCTGACCATCTCAGTGGGAGGCATGTGGCACATCCATCTAGTTTTAACCATGGTGGTCTCCAGTGGGTTTTGTTCTCCATGGTTTTGCAGGAGACTGCATTTGTAGCACAGTGAAGACGTGCAATAGCAATACCAATCTACCTGGCTTTTCCCTGTTAAATGCTACCTTAAATGGAATGTTCCTTAAAATCCTTAAAAGCAGGTTGGTTACCTTCTTCTGGGGATGTGTTGTGTCCAGATTCATTACCTAACCCACTGGAATGAGTGTGCTGAAGGGCCTCTCCGAATTGACTGCATCAGTACTGGAGTTAAATACATACCTGTTATTGGTTTGTTTTACTGTTTGTTTTACAAGTGTCTGTCACTGGGAAATTTCTATCTGAACTCACTTTTATAACTCAATAGGCATCTGAAGAGAGGGGCTTTTTTTTACAGTAGGAAAAACATTTTAAAAAGTAGGAGGAAGAGGGGATGGATAACTTTGAACACATTCATACTACTTTTGGAAAATTCTGAGATCATTTAGACTTTGTGTTTGTGAATTGCAGTTAGGGGCAGAGCCAAGTTTGGCTGGCAGACTGAAGCTCCAGGATTAACAGTGTGGTTTTACTTACCCATCAGATGTTTCTTTTTCAAAGTTCACTTTGTACCTCAGACTTCTTTTTGAAAAATGAAGTATGTTGTGCCTGTATTTTGATCTTACTATAAAGAGCTCTGTCTCTATAGGTGACTGTTTAAAAGCATTCATGTGTAACTTCACCTAGGTATAGTTTGGTGTAAGTGGAGGGTTTGGGACTAGACTGTGGAGGGAAGAGAATTCAGCAGTAAGCTGGAACTAAAAAGAGCCTCAAGCATTTTTCAGTGCCTCAGTCTGATCCTTTAACAAGAAAGGTTCTGCTGTGTGCTACCAGTGGGAAGTGTGTTCACTGTCTTCTTTAAAATACAGCCTGCTGGATAGATTTTTTTTTTAAATATCTTTTTTTAAATGCTTTACCTGAAAGGGATGCTGCTGGATTTCTTTAGCTGGAAATGCAGTTCTTAACTGACTTTTTCGTGGACTTCCAAGACCTGCTTTGCACCTTCACTGTCACTTAAATGATTTGGTATTTTTCACATGGGTTTTATACTGTTTCAAGAGGGCAAATAGTGTGTATGACAGTTTTAAAATATTGACCAAGTAAAAGGATCCTCAAGGATAGGAATTTTTCCTACATTAAAAAAAAAAAAAAGAACTTGAAACAGTCCTTAAAAAAACCAACTGCCTACCTGCCTGATTCAGTTATGAACAGGTAGATGGGTCTGAATAGCTCAGTGAGCCTTTCTGCTTCATTTGACATTGCAAGGTGTGGCCTAGGTTGAATCCCAGCTGGCTGTCAGAACAGGAGAAAGAGGAATTAGTCACAAGTGAGGTGTGTGGAGCTATATTTGTTCTCTTATCTGACAGTGTTCGGCTCCTGTAAGAATTAATTTCATTGAAAACACACCCTTTGAGTCAGCATTTGCTGTGACCAAGAAGGGTTTACCCTGAGACACATAGTCTGTTACTGGAAGGTGTTGAGTTTTCAGAAGCCTGACGTCAGTAAAGCATCTTAAATGAAACAAAGGCTGCGTGTGAGAGCTTCCCCATACACAGCAGAATTTATTAATGTATAGCCATAGAGGGGAATTACACTTTTGTCGCACTGAAATGAATGTATGCTGAGTCTTGAGGCTTTTCTGAGAGTGTATTTTGCAGTTTAAGTTTAGTTAATGCTCTTGTTGTGCCAGAAATAGAAAAAGGAAAGTAAAAGAAATAGAAACGTGTGTTCTTGGGGTAAGTAAACAAATCTTAAAGAACAAATAATGGTTATCTGAAAGGTGCACAGCTCAAACTGCCCACATGGATCACTGTAAACACCATTATTCTAGTACTGGTTTTGTCCATGGCATCATCACTGCCAAAAACTAAATTGTTTTTCATATTTACTTTTAAAGCACCAGATTATATCACCTCAAGTCTCCCAATAGATCTTGGGGTGTTGTCTACAGTAAAGAAAGCTGAAGGTACTTAAAAGCATGATGACAGATAGGAAGTTGTCGCCAAAAATTTTATTGCCAAGTTGTAGTGAGTTGAGAACAGACTGGGACAATGGGCGTCTTAATGTTGTCCAGTTTCTGTATAAATTGAACTGTTGTTCCTAACTTGATACTCTCAAGGATTAATATTAATAAATACGTTTTTTTCTATCTCTAGATAAATGTTTTGCTTCTCTTCCAAGTGTTCTCTTTACATGCTTGCAACTTTTTTCCTAATTGTTGCAGTTAAAAGCAAGGGTAGTTTGGTTTTTAAGGGCAAAATAATTTAAAATAATTGAGAATGAAACTAGAACAGTCACTTCTTTGAAAATCTGAGTGCAGACAGCATTCATAGTTTTGAAAGGTGTGTAATTTTTCTTCGAAAATATTTATCCTGCATTAGGGTCAGTATTTCCTGCCTGAGAAAGAAAATAAGTTTTCATCCTGATAAAACGGTGGGCATTACTCACTGCAAAGTTACATGGTGCTACCCAGAACAGTGAGAATGGTTGGAGTTGTTTGATTACATTGTAGCTGGTGAGGGGGGGAAGTGTGTGTGTGCGTGTGTGTCTGAGGAGGGGGCAGGCTGAATCAGTGGTTCGAGCAGAGGGATGGCAGATGTGATACAGTGCAGCAAATGCAGAATGTTCCAGACAGGCCAGATCTGACTGATGTACAGGGGCTGGAATGTAGCTGCCCATCACAAGGCCTGAGTGTTGCAATGTGCAGCAGCAGGGCTTGACTGTTAAACCAACAATGGTGTTGTGTTGGCCAGTATAAAATGGTACAATCATGGCAAATCCGTGTGCCTTCACATGTTCTGGTGTGATTGTCCCCAGAAGGACGTGGCCTTAGGAGGGGGAAGCAGATGGGTAGTGCAAACTTTTATTATTTAAAACAGAATAAAGAAATCACTCAGCCTACTGCTAACATCTGTTGTAACACTGCAGTTGTTAACACGGCCAGTTGTACAGGGCAAGTAGCAGGAGTGATCACTTGGGTGATGGAGAATGGGTAAATGTGCAAATGAGTAAGTTGGTGTGGTGGGTGGGTGTGTTTTGTGGTTGTTTTTTGGCTGAGTGTAGGCGGGGGTTTTTTGAGGGGTGTTTGAAACTGTAAGAACAGAGTATGAAGTTCAGGACAGACTTACACCAGAAAGCAGACCTTACAGATGCTTGCTTTGTCACATTAGCCCTAAAATACATGCTAAAACAGTTTCACAGACCTGTTTCATGGGAAACCAGAATGTAGCTAATGATGGGAATCAGCCCAATGCTTGCTTAAGGACAGGTTCTTAGGTTTTACTGTGACTCCAGGGAGCTTTGCTTTTGTTGGAGGCAGTGAGAAGTGAGGCTGATGTTGGAGATGAGACTAAGCAGTCTGAGCAGCGCAGTGCAGTGCATTTCACATCACAAGCTCTGGGCAGTAGAAACACCAAATCCACAGCTCCAGTTAGATCAGCACTGGAGAAACTGATGGCCAGTGCTGTTGTTTTAAATGCTTCTCCTTAGAAACTGCTAAAGTCGGTCCTGGTTTTCAGATCTATTTATAAACAGTAATCTGGAAAGGTGCAATGTAGGAAACTGTCTGACTATACTTTCCTTGTATTTTTTTTAGGTGTCCTTTTTAATAATGAGAGGAATTTTGTTAAAATGTGTATTTACTGCAAGGTGCTGTGCCTTGTCAGAATTTAACTGTGGCATCTAGGTAATAGCATTGTCAGGTTTTTTTCTCAGATTTTAACCTGAACAGGCTTCCTGAAATTTTCCCTGTGTCTGGTTACGTGCTGATGTTGCAGAAGTGACTCTAACCTACCAGTCTTCCACACTGCTTTCAAACTGGGACATCACTTGGGACTTGATATGAGTTGGAGATTTGCCAACTCAGTTTGATAGGACTTTTAATATGTGACTTCAAGGCATTTGACCACTAAGAGGAAGAATGTCTCCTGAAATCAAGTGGCAGCAGGCATGCCTTGCTGAAGTTAGGACTCTACTGGACCGTATCGCTAGTCTGCCTCAAATCCTGGAGAGCGGTGGGGTGTGCTGGGCTATGGCTTTCCAGAGGGAAGAACCAGTTTTAAGAGGGGAAATTCTGACATCCTGAAACTGCTTCTCAAGCATTTCCCATTCTGTCTCATGACTTTTCCGTAATCTGTTTATGGTGACTGGATCTGAGTGCCCCATTGGGAGTGGGGTTTCAGGAGGAGATGAAGATTCCAATGCAGATCAAGCATGTAGTGATCCTGAAGGAAGTCCTTCTGCTCATGTGGTTTCTGAGATATTTAAATTTTTCATGTGAGTGTCTGTGCAATGGCAATACTTACACTCTGAGCACTTCTGCAAGCAACTCCCATAAGCAGATTCCCTGTCATGCATAGGTTGGCAGGTGCCTGGCATTTCCAAAGGAAAAGCTCTTCATGCAGTGTTTTTTGCCATGGACATGGAGTGCAAGTGACTTGGTTCTGAACAAACTGTTCCAGGGAGGAACCCAAATTGGAGGATGCTGACTTTGATTTGTAACTGCAAAAACATGCATGTTCTACCCAGAGGGAAGGCAAATAGGATTTAATAAACCACCATTTATAATGGGAGAAGTCCTAACACAGAAGGAAAAATAAATCAACAAATAGCAGCTATTCCTGCAAGTACAGCCTGCAGATTGTTGGTCCTTCCCAGCAGCAGCAGTTGGAATGCCAACATTACCCATCTCTAAGTTACATGCTTTATATGACTTTGTGCTGTGGTGCTTTAGGTGCATGACTGTAGGGTGCAATTTTTATGAGTACAGAACATCAGTCACAGTCTTCAGATCTCACCTAAAACAGCTGCAGTTACAGTTGAAACTCTCATCTTTTTTTCCTTTTTTTTTTCTCCTACTCACAGAATATATCCCATGTTCTCCTTCTAGGTCTCAAATTGAGAATTATCTATTCTCTGCTGTCCAGCCTCTTTTTATATGCATCCTATTATGACAAGAAAAGATGCTGAGAGCTATTCCTTCTGGAGAAACCATCTGGAAAGCTGCCATGCTCTGGCCAGACCCCAGCATCATCTCTCCCTGCCAGGCTGTAGTTTTCCCAGTAAAGCAGGGGGAAGTTAGAGGACTAACCTGTTTCACTGGAGTCAGGCTGAATGTTTTGTATCTTCTTTTGAAGAAAACTGCTGTGAAAGTGTGAGGTTATCTGCTTGTTTGGCGAATGCTACTGGCGTTTCCTTTCTGGAGGGTCATGCCCAGCTTGTTTCTGCATTACACCAACCATTGAAGAGGCTTTGTTTTCCATATGACCAAACACCTTGTTTTAATAGTTGATTTCTGCCAAGTTTGCCTCTTAACCTCCCCTTGTCCTTTCATTACACGTTCAGCTTTCATATTCTGTCATTCTGAGACCTTGTTTTCTTTTTCTTTCCCTTTCTCTGTCGTCTTTCTTACTAGCTGTCTGCAGCATCCAGCCCTTCCAGTCAGAGTCCTCACAGAGCCTCAGGAAAGGATCCCTTTGCAGAGCTCTCTCTCCAGGATTTCTTGTAGAACAACTTAGGTATTGTCCATTATTCTGGGGAGATGCTGGTGTTTGTGATATGAAACAAAAATAAAGTTCTAATTCAAGTTTTATTAACATGGCTAGAACAGTTTCTGAAGGAAATAAAACCAAATCTTGTTGAGTTGGAAGCACTGTGGAAATGACTTGGAAACTGTGTATTTAACTTCGACAGTTTAAAGGCTGATAGAGTGTTTTTGCTTCAGTCCATTGGAAATGGAACCAGCTCATGTGGTACTTGCTGCAGTTAGGGAGAAGGAACTGGTGCTACCTGATATTTACCATCTCATCAGGACAATGTTTGGAGTTCCCCGTTAGCAGCAGAGCCCTGAGTGCTGCTGGCAGAGTGCTCGTGCACTTTCCCGTGGCTTGAGCAGAGAGTTGCCTTCATGCAGGAGGAGGTGCTCATTTCATGTGTGCCAGGGATCCATTTCGGTACAGAGGTGCACTGGAGGAGTTGCGTTGTTTTTTATCAGTCAGGGGCAGGTGGAAATTAAATAGTAAAATGAGTGAAAACATGAAAAAGAAATTCAAAAATTCATATTATAAAGAGAGAGTAAGCTTACTGCACACAGCAGCTGCTTTTCTTTGTGCACTTTCTCTGCTTCAACATGAAAAATGACTGAGTTCTCTTCATAATGGCATTGGTCTGTGTTATGCTGCCACTGGTGACAATATTGCATGGATAACTAGGTGGGTTTTATTTTTAATGCAGAGATGTTCCAAAGGCTGGTGTCGTTGGAAAAACATCCTGATGGCTTTTGGTTGTTTCCTGGCCCTGAGTTTTAAAAATACTTTATTTCTGTTCAAAACTTCAGATCATGGGGTAGCTTGGGCATCAGAAGAATGGAAATGTTTGAAGGAAACAGGTTTATAGTGAAGTCCTGCTTCTGCTGGATGTTAACCTAAGGGTTTTTCATCTTTCCAGATTCAGTTTATGTAACTGTGTTAGATGGAAGAGAAAGGAACGTTTCCAAAAAGATGTGCTCAGTGGTAAACTCCCACTTCCAGGAAAAAAAATGAACTTCAGTTTCTCAAACTCTCCTCTTCCATTAAGTGATGCAGTGAAATGATGAAGACCAATGAAGGAAGCTGGGACACCTCCATAAGAAGACATCAGTACTCAACACAAAGCCAAGAATTGCCATGAATTAAGACCAAGATCTATTTCTGTCCTGGTGACTAACAAGTCAATACTCTCAGCTTCTAATAATATCCTTAATTGGTAACGTACGAAGAGAAGCCTTTATTCTGGAAATTGATATTGGTGTTTGGAAATGCTGTCTGGATTGGAGATGTGTCCTTTACCGTAACTCAAAACAAGACTCTGGGCAGGGGAGGGTCAAATCCTAACTCTTAATTCTGCAGTTACCTTTTCTTCAGTCCTCACAAATGTAGGCACAGCAGTAATGGAAATTAACTTTTTTTAAAAATTATATATTCAGTTTGCAGTAGACATTCCTTATGTATTATTGTTTGTATTTATTTATGATTATCAATTTAACATTAATATTGTATCAAAAAAACCTCCTTATGAAAATGAGTATGGATGTATACAGTATGTCTGATTTTTATCCACAAAGAATGAATCTGATTCAGAATGCTTTTCAGCTGACATACAGAGCACTAAATATTTTAAAGGTCTGAATCTAATGAATTCTCAGTATATATGGGAATTAGGGAAGAGCTGTAAAACGCATTAATCCTTATAGTCAATTCTGTGCCTAGGATTTTGCAAGGGAACAGTTAACTGACTAGAAGAAGCACTACATTTTTAATTCAGCATTAGTGCATTGGGAAGGAACTTTATTGCTTTGTGCTTGGCATGTCATTATTTTTACATTTGACATTATAAGGCCTTTCCAAGATGAATGTGAGGAATTGCTTTCACTTTAAGACTTTCCTTCTTTTCTGTAAAAAAAATAAATCGAGGTGTTGTGTGTTGGGGGGGAAAGCCTTTTCATTTGGCTTGTGCCATGTTTATGATCATGTACCTTTTAAAAGTAAAAAAGGGGAAGTAGCCTTCCTTACATATGTCTAGTGGGTATTTAGTTCACGAGGAATTAAAGTAGCACTGTTGATCGGTGCTTTGTGTAAATACATCATAACTTTTGGGTGGAGTGGGGCCTTCAGAAGGATAGTCAATGATATGAAAGCAATTCTGTACATAAATTAAGCATACTTGCTGCATTGTCTCTGCAGATTCTATTTTTGTTTAAAATATTAAAATGTATGTTAGCAAAAATGGGTGGATTTTCAAATAAAATGCAGCTTCCACAGAACTTTTGTTACGGTATGAAAGTCTGAGGTGCTTCTTTTCTTTTTGCTGCTTAAAATGTGCACTGATAATTGCTTTGTTTACTTAATAAAACACCAAATGTATTTCATACATGCATATTGTATTGCAGGAAGTGCAGCACTCTGAACCTGTGGCTGATGTCATCCATGCAGCCTCTTTCCCGGGCTGTCGTCACAGCCAGCCTCAGTTCCAGTAACAAGGTGTCTCTTCCTTCCTGACCTAATGTGATATTTCACCATCTTCTAGTCTTTCAAAATATTCATGGCAATAAACTTGTATTGTTTGTAACTGAGCGAGAAGCATAAATATGTCCCCAAAAATTATCATCTTCCCTAATCTTCCAGCAGAAGGTTGTGCTGGAAAAGCTGTGAACAGTTTGCTGAGACCATCTTATGCAATTAGACACAGGGAGAGCTGATAGAAGTGGAACTTCCCTCCTCACAACAGCCCGAGGCTTGTCCTGGAGGCCAGGGTATCATAAACTGAGCAGTACAGGTTGGTAGATTTAAAATTTCTTTCTAAAAGCATAAATTAAAAAACGCTGAATGTATTACAGAGTATGTAATGCACACGCTCAGATCTGGGGAGTTTCATACGCAGTTTACTAAAATTTTGCCTTTCTACCACTGAGGCTCTCAGTGTGAGACTGTGCCCTGAGAGAGCAACTCAGTTTTGCTTGTGGCCAGAATATAAAAAAGGTGAATTGTCTGAATTTGGGGTCAGCTGGAAAAAAGGTGCACATCTGTGACGTGTTAGCTACATCAGTAACTACCAGGGTACAGATTGTTCTGAAACACAGTCCAGACCTTGCATGAAGGAAGAAGGTAGACCTTCATCCTCCTCCTCCTCCAGAGCCTGATGTGCTGGGTTGTGGTAAAAGAGATGCCAACCTTCTTTTTAGGTCTGCGGTGCTCTCTGCACAGTCTAATTTGAGGCTTTTGGCTGAGGATAGATCTGTTCCTAGACCTCTTTCATCCCTTGGACCCTTTGTGCAGCTGTGGACTTGAGGGTGCAAATCATGAAAGCGACAAAGAGTTGCAAACACCCAAACCCATGTCTTCTGCAGGGATGATGAACTCGTTACCCTTTACTGTTTGCTCATTGTTGCTCTGTGTTCCTTGACACAGCTGCTGTGCAGATTAGGCTTTCTTGCTGAAGGCCTTGCTGAAAACCATTGCCTTTTGGTTTTCTCTTTGGAGACAAACTGGCTTGGGAATTTTCCTGAGTAGTATTTTCTCATTTGCTTTGTTCCCAGTAAGTATGTTTGCTTTCAGTATCACTGAAATAACACTCAGTTTAACTTAATTTAAAAAGCACAGCACACAGACGTATTTTGTTTTTTAATTACTGGCACTTTTCAATAATAGGGGGTTGTGAAAACCTGTTTCTCTTCAGAATTGAAGTGAAAGGCTGTTTAATCTACAGGAGCAAACTGTGTAGGGAAGCTGCCTGCCCTTAGCGAGCAGGGGAGGATGGAGTGCTTTGTTAGAGGGATGTCGCTCCTCTTAAAGCTTTGTGTAGGGAACTGGTATGTCAGAATAACAACAATATTTTAATTTTTTTTAAATCAGGGAATTATATAATGAAAACAACTGGATTTACCTCTTGAGACAATTACTTTTGCCAGAACAAGAACTTGAACAGCTCCTAACTGAGTTTTCTAACAGCCCAAATCCAGAGTCTTCATCTGAAGACAGATCTAAATTCCTCTGCTGCTTTTCTTCTTTGTTTCAAAGTCACAACAAACTAAACTGAGCTGTACCTCAGGACATGTTTAAAGGCTGTCATTGCATGACTTTGTGACATGAGAGGTTCCATTCAGCCAACTGCCAAAGTAAGTCACCGACGTTCCTAGCTGCCAAACAGCCCTTCAGCAAGAAAAAGGGACGGGGTGAAACCCTGCATCTTTCATTAGACAAAAAGTGCCCGTTTCCAGAGCCTGACACAAATTTTGTAGCAACATAAATGAATTGCCACTTAAAGGCCATGACATAATTGAGATAAAGATTGTGGCAGAGAAATGAGAATTAAGTGCTAAAAACACTGGGAACGATAGTAATGCTGATGGGAGCAGAAGATTGACAAGATAATGTGAGAGGCAGTGAAAAAATGTGCTGAATACAGACAAAAGAGCAGTGCTGATGAGAGCATATGTAAACTGAAGAAGAGCTTTCTCCTTGGCCTGTTGTAAATATCTTGACTTGACCTTTGGAGCTCTCACACCACAGGGGAGAGAGCTGCAACAGGCTTAACGTCTTCCCCTGAGCTTGCCCAGCAAGAAAAATCTGTGGGCTGCTGCTGTTTTCCAAGTTCAAACTGCAGAGCAGAGGGACTCAGCTGATTGTTCAGCTGCATCCTGGCTGGATAAAGAGAATGAGTGAAGAGAGGACCCTGGGCAGGTTCCCTGAAGGTGTAACATTGCTGCCAGCCACTCAGCACCTTTTTGTGCCTGAAGGTTGAGTAATACTATGGGAGATGGCCTCCCCGAGATAACAGATCAGTCTAGGAGTGAGTAAAGCACATTTAATTCTTTTCTTGCTTCTCTAATGATGAAATTTCCTGAAGCAAAGATCAAAAAGCCTTGGAACAAAGAGCCAGCTTCCTTAAATTTCTGTGTGAGGTGATAAAGGTACAGAGATTGTGTTGGATGCAAGCATAGTGCTTTGGATATCCGGCAGCTGCAGTACACAAGGAGCACTGGGGTCTTGGGTTTATTTTCATAGCATAGATCTCTGAACTTCCCTGTGCCAGCTACAGCAATTGCCCAAGTTATGGGTTTTTTTTAGAAAAGCAGTATTTGATACAATTTTAGCTTCTTGTTCCAGTTTAATCACTAAAAGTGAGGAAAGATCCAGCACCATGTTAAATCCCAGTTTTCAGCATGGCTCAGTGTTCAGTTGTCCACATCTGGGAACAGTTGTTGGCATCTTGTTACCATGTCATGTCCTAAAACAATACGGTGTTTGTTGGAGACTGCAGAACATGAGCACTGAAATGTAGTATTGCAAAAATATTCACAGTTGACTCAAAATCCAAGGAAAAGCCTTTTTTCAGAGGAACATCCAGCTGCAAAACATCAGTGGCTAAAGATGCTAACACCATTAGATTCTCTGTTCTGTGCTTGTCACTATAGTGTAACTTTTCAGTCCATTAGCTTCTGCCTTGACCTTATTCTGGCAAACTCCTTTTAGCCCACAGAAGCAGAGTGTTTAATAACTTCTCTCCCAGAAAGCAGCCAAACAAGAACAAACGCTGCAGAACGAGTCTCTTACCCTCATTTCCCAAAACGTGCAGGTCTGAACCTGTGGAAAGATTGCCTTGTTATATAACCTCGCTGCAGCAGAGGCTGCAAACCTTGCAAAAACCAGACCAAAACTGAAGTCACCCACATTCCCTGCAGCTCAGGCTGGGGGAGATCATACCAGCACAGCCAGACTATAAAGCAATACAATCCAGTTGCTCAGAGAGGGTTCAAGCCAGCAGAGTCTTGAGGTAAGCAGCTCCTTTCATCACTGGAGTGGATACAGGCTCTCAGCACACCCCTCCCCACTGTGCTTTTTAGGCCTTCCATGGATTGATGTTTCTCACTTCCAGCTCATGGACCTCAGTTCTATTAAAAGAGTTTTAATTTCCATGCAACTTGAGTGATGCTTGTATTTCTTTAATTTTGAATTCCATGGAATACTTGTTGGGTTTTTTTCTTCCTGTTGAAACAGCAAGTTTCTTTGAGCTGTGCTCTAGTTAAATACACAACTCCAGCTCAACTGAAGCTTAGCTTGGATTATAGTTGTGGAGACACCTGGACCCTTGCTTGTATCCTAGAGTTGTCTTGTGCAACAGTAACACAGTAAAGAAAAGGTATTTCATAATGCTGGGAATGCAAGGGTGACTCCCATAAGTTGAATGCAAGGGTGACTCCTAACGGGAGCAGTGAACTCCAAGTGGCGCTTGGAAGCACTGGCCGTGCTGCCAGAAAGGGGACTGATCAGCCCCCTGTTTTACAACATGCTGCTCATTTCTGAGAGATTTTGCCAGTAACAAATTTATCAAATCCAGATGCCTTGGACTGACGACCCAGCTTTCTCCATATGAAAGCCTCACATTGGCCTTAATGCTAATCCTGCAGAAATCAAGGGGATTTGGGACACTTCACTAAATATGTTTCACTGCAGGCTGTTGCTTCTGGCTTGTGCAGGCTGCCTGTGGCTTGTACCCTAATTAGCATGTTTGGCATTTCTTTTTAACTCCCTCTTGCCTACACAAGCAGTTAGGGCAATAGGCTAAGCTGACCGGAGGATGTAAGGGTTCTTTTTTCCAAGGTGCAGGTTGATGTTGTCCTGCCATATGTCCTGCACATGGTGTTACGCACTACAGGCATAAACCAAGACAAGCCTAGAGACAGGCCCTACATTTACACTACTAGAAAATGTAAATCCCCTTTGCGGAGTGGTGGGAAGAAGGAGAGGCCTTTCTTTAACAGAAAGGCCATTCAGCATAAGCCACATTCTAATTCTGCATCTAAAGGAGAAGCTAAACTAATCACTGAGCAGAACTAATCTCTCTTTCAAGTCAGCCATTTCATGGGGCTTGTGCTGCCCTCAAAGCAAGGCAGGGGAGCCGAGGGGAGGCTTCTGTTGGGCTGCAGACACAGCAGGAGCTGCCCAAGTGCGGATCCCCATTCTCTGGATACTCGAGGGATAGGAATCACCTCAGCCTTCACAGTAACTCCACTGGGTTACAGCAGGGCCACGTCCAAACTCACTTTACTGTTCACCACATGGCAGAGAAGTGAGAGTCGGTGTGAGGTGGAGTCTGCCACCTTTACCTGTCTGCTTGTTATCCCAGCCTCGGAGGAGCTTGGTCAGTGGAGCCCGGAGAACAGTGGGGCTCACCTGCAGCCCAAGGAGACACCTGCTGGGCAGGAACAGCTGAGAGTGCTTGGAAAACCAAAAGTGTTTGCACTGAAGTACAGATACACTGAGATACTGCACAGAGATACAGGTTGTTTAAAATGTAAGTTTTTAAAAAAGCTTTATTCCAAACAACTGATTAACCTGTCAAGGGTTTAAATCAGATTATTCAATACTGTCACAAGTTTCTAGTGAGGAAATGCACAGGTCAGAGCCTACATGTGGGAAGGAACTGTTGTGTGCTGCTGAGAGGGAACCCCCCCATGGCATCAATGCATTAAGATATATGTTCATAGAGACCAGCCACAAACCAAGGACGTGGGCTTACGCAATATATTTGGCCAATTCTAAACAATATTTAAGACCTTAGAGATTTTTATGCTGGTTTTAAATTGTTTTTAAATTAATTTTTATTTATTTCAGTGTATTTAAGTAGAGGTCTTATGGAGACAGATAAAAAAAGCATTCGAACACTCAATTTATAGCAATAGTTGAATTATGCTTGCATAAATTAATTCTGCTTTAGCAGAGTATTAAGTATTTTGTAACAGTTCTATGTTTTATGGCAGCCTGCATTTACCCATTCACTGTCTGATCAAGAGGGAATTCCACATCTGCAAGTGGAGACCACACAAACTAAATATTAGCTTGGGTCTTTTAGTAGATATATGTGCTGCTACATAGACTGAATACCCCAAAAACTGCACAAGACCTCTCTCAGTGGTAAGAAAAGGAACCTTTAAATTAGCCTCTGCACACAGACATACCTCTCATGAAACTTATAATCGTGATTCAGGCACTCTAAAATATTTCCTCAAAGCCCCATGCCACACAGAAGAGAGCAAATATTTAATGAACTGAGAATGTTACATTTCTGTGTCAACAGCACAGCTTGTCTAGTTTTCATCAACATTTTCCTTAAATAAGGCCTTGATCATCTCAGCTGTGATATGCCCATCTGATTTACCAACAGTGTCCTCTTCTCTCTGGCTCCTGCTTGGCATTTCTTCTGGTTCCTTACAAGTAGGTGCAGCTTCTCCAACCACATACAGCCTTCTCTTCAGAGGTCCCAGTTTTGAGTATGCCTTAAGAAGAAAGAATACATTTCCTTTGCAATTTCATAGGAAAACAAGCATTCTTCAAAAAAACCCCAGCAACTTTTCTTTTCAAACCAACTGTAGAGATGCTGCCCTGGGGTTGTGTTTGATAATGTCAGTAATAATGGGCTTCTTTTGCAAGCCACCTCATCTTAGGAGGCTACAGCCCTGCTGTCCTCTTCTCCTGTGTGTTTTCACCAATATCACCTTCTCTATAACCCAAATTCTAATCTCAAATTCAGTTCTGTGAGAAGAATTAAACTAATCCAACAGCTTGCTCCTGCCAAAAAGAGAGAGGTCCAAGCCCAGCCACGTGCTTCTGCCACATCTGCACTGGCTCTGGTTTTCTCCATACCTCTGAGTCAACTTGGTTGACTAACACAACAGAACACTAATTCGGGGTAGAAAGAAAGGGAAGCTTTTCTGCTGGGTTAGAGCGAATCAGCTACAGGAAAGGCCAACGTGCACTGTTTTCTCAACCCGCGTAGTTTGCACCCAGGAACACCTTCATCCTGGCTTTCTGTCGAAGCAATGTTGATCCTTTAATGCTACTGTGCAACACAGATTCTAAAGACCAGTATCCAAGCAAACAAATCTCCCATTAGGTGACATTCAGAATTCTTTCTAGGGGGAATTTCATCCTGACACTCCGTGGGATGATTCTTAGGATACCATTCAATTGCCAAAACATGCACCTCATGGTATCAGGGATGCCCGAAGGCATCCAAAACATCCACGTGAGGCTGGCCTGTAGGACACAGAACCTCTGCTCTTTTGGCCCAGCATCAGAAGGACATGGAGTGACCTAACTGTCCCAAACAGCACCGGAGGACTACAATCAAGCACCTGAATTGCACACCAGGTAAAGGACATTGGATGCTGTAACACCATTGGAAATAGAATGGTCCTGACAGTAGTTCATGCTCCACACTGAAAGATGTTTGCATCAGTGAAAGACCTGATAACTTAAACTCGTACCTGGAAATCTTCTTCATCCTCACGCAACAAGCTGTCCAGAGCTGGAGCGAAGAATTTTTTCCACAGCTCTTCATCACTGTCTTGAGGCTTCTCATAATCTGTTTTAGACTGAATCTTTGGAAAGGCACTTCTGAGGCTGCCTCCATCTGTCTTCGCTTTTTAAAGAGAAGAAAAATTAACTGTATGTAATTGTTAAGCCTTATGGAAGTCAGAATCAGTACTTGGTATGAGCATTGCCTGCGATCTTTAATACAGCTTAGCCCATGTGATGCAAAGAACAGCTTGGTAGTATTTTTAACTGGCAATTCAAGCCAAATGTTCATTCTCCTTAGAGTTTTTTATGTTTTTTGTTCACAATTTCTGATCAAGACTCAGGGACTGAAATTGATTGGAAGTTAGAACTAATGGGTCTGTGGGAGGGGGCAGGGGGAAAAAATGAGCTTTTATCAGTTCAACTTAAATCCTGTAGAGCCCTGAATAGTTAAAAAGAATTAAGGAAGGCAGCAAAAACAAGTATAAACTTCTTCTATATCCACGTATGTGTATCTGTAGGCACATAAATACAAGTTCCTGAATCACAGTTAGCCTACTCATTACTCCCCTAAAGAGATCACATCTGTAGTTGACTAATTCTCAGGATGACAGAGGATCCTGGACATGGACTGCCAAGTTACAGGCTTGCCTGGGACAGTGACCCAGCTTGTTGGAACAAAGCCTTCTCTTCCAGGTAACTATTGCAAAAGTCTAGCGAAGGTTTTCAAAGCCAACATATATTTAATACAGAAGTCTTAGTCAACATATTTGCTGGTGCCTGATGGTTTCAAAAGGCCCACCTATGGCTGGGACTGATCAGAACTTCAACAAACTTCTTCATGTATCCATAACTGTATGACTTGCATTTTTCTAACATATCTCTTTAATTTTGTACTCTTTTCCATCCTCTTTCTTCTACTCACACAAAGATGTAAAATAAAAGGAATCCACAGAGACTGTCGTAAACAGATAAGCACAGGCTCATTCTCCTTCTTGCCTAATGGTATATCCTTTTCCTGGGCACACGTACCAGAAGGGATGGAGATTCAGCCCAAAATTCAGTACTGCTTACCAAGATTTTCTGTTCAGGCTGAGCTCCATGTAGCTGCATGTGCTCTTGCTAGGGATTTATTTATAATTTAACTCTGCTACATCAGCTGAATGACTGCAAAGTGCATGTACACTTAACGTGAAAGCCAACACAGAGTTTAAGAGTGTCCTCTCAGGGACAAGATATAATGAAGTTACGATACGGATCAGTAAAGAACTGATTAAGATATGAATCATATCTTCATAAAAGATGGTCAATCCCATAAATTGCATTCCTGGCTAGCTCTAGATGAATAATTATATCCCACAATCTAAAACAAATTTAAATTTAAAAACTGTATTACAGGTAGACTGTGATTTTGTCTCCTTATGCAAATTACAATCTATCATTGCTGTGGTGGCTGCCATCAAGTGGGGAAATAAGGTGTTCACCATATCAAACAGGTAGTTTGATAAAAAGCTTCAGAAATAAAAAGTCTGTAAATGTTCAGTGTCTCATCAATTCTAATAAGCTGCTGGCATTTGCATTACCTGCATATTCTCTATTTTCCCTTTTCATTTCATCCTTCGGATGTTTGTCTTGCAAGCCAGCTCCCTTTGTAAGAAACAAATGCCTATGGAGTAAAAAAGATAATGTGAAACCCATATTTGGGGTCTGAATTTTCTCTCTAAACTGTCCTGTGCAATGATTTGGGGCGAGGGGGAGGCCACCCTTTCTGAAAGCCATTGCTGCTTAACCACAAAGGCAGAATAGCGCAATGCTTTAAAAATGCAATGGAGGCAGCCAGGTAGCTTAGTGGCTAATAAGCTGCTCTTTTTCACTCTTAGTGCCTAAGTTCAACTATGTCCATGAGACTAAAAGAAAACAAATGTTATAGTCTCCAGTCAGTCCAAGATTCAGACCACAGCTGGCAGCTCTCATTTCAAAGAAATCCAAAGTTTGGAAAGGAGAGAAAAATGGTCACTTCTTAAGACTTGGAACTTTTTATGCAATATGACTAAAATCACTGAGCTGGGACTGGAAAATGAAGATGGATCTCTCACATTGTTGCATTGTGCTTTTGATACCATTAGTGCTGACATTTTGTAGCTAAATTAATCTTTCTCTAGGGAAAAGGGTAAATAGTTTCAGTACAAAAGAAGCTAATACTACAGACACCTCTGCAGACAGACATTTCCCAAGGTCTCTTCCTTGCTCAGTGCCAGGTCATTTGTTTCACTCAAGATTGCAAAGCCCCCTATATTTGCAAATTAATCTCCACATCCTTAAACATTTTGCCAACAGTAAAGGAAAAGTCTATTATTCAGCACTTAGTCTGAAAAGCTGGGGTTGAAACCATCTAATTGCAACACAAAGAAACTCTTTCCAAGCCCCAGTGATATACAGCGAGTGGAGCTGGGTCTTAATAGATTAATTAAGAACACTGTTTCTTCTCTGAAATTTGGTACTTGGGAAGTTCCAGTGTTACTGTCATAATTCAGAGATACTAGTCCCACATATACTCAGTGAAATCCTGTCTTCCCTCAACTAGGAAACTACTTTGGCTTTGATGTGGGAGAGCCCAAATGGCTCTAGAGGCAGACAGGAACATAATCTTTAAAAAAAAATGCATCACTTTTGAGTCCATAAAAGCATTATTTTACCCTTGTACGCTCAGACGCTGAAGTTTGATATCAATCAGTTTTGCCACTAAGCTGGTATTTTCTTCTTCCAGGAGCTGGACAGAAGCTTCCAAATCACTATGTCCCTTTCGGTAGATCTTAACCTTTTGACAATTGAAAAAAAAAAGAATAAAAAGAAAGTCTTAGAATTTTGGAAAGCTTTGATAGCAACTACCTTACCAGCACATACCTAGAAAGAATGCAGCTGTATCAGCAAGATTGCACATTTGGTGAGGAAACACAGTGACACATTTTCAGACAAGGGAAGGTCTCTCTGATTCTTTCACACCTTTTTTAGAACCCTTTTACTGTCACAGCCCATGTGTGTCAATCACAGCCACACATTTGGGCTCTGCAACCCTGACAGCAAAACCTTCTTGTGTAGTCAAACAGGTCTGCTAGACAGGAGCTCTGGATTTTTCTTTTTTGCTTTCACATCAGAGCTTTGAGAGGGGAAAAGCTTCTTCGCAGAGGTAAATTCAGGGTCTTGCTCAGCAAGCGTTGTTTTTCTAATTCCTTCTTATACACAAAACCTTCTTACCTAGAATTAGTGAAGTTTTCAGTCCAAGTTACCACAACATTTCTTCCCTCAGAGGGTGGTTGGGCACTGGAACAGGCTCCCCAGGAAAATGATCACAGACCCAATGCTGACAGAGCTCAAGGAGCATTTGGACAAGGCTCTCAGGCATGTGCTGGGGCTTTGCAGGACCAGGAGTTGGACTCAATGATCCTTGTGGGTCGCTTCCAACTCAGGATGTTCTATGGTTCTGTGACATTGGCTAAGCCCCAGGTACTACTTGCTTTCAGACAGGTAATTGCCCCATATCACCGTGGAGTTATACTGACTAAAGGATGCTGGTTATTCAGTTCCCATAATTCCTCCCACTTCAGCTGAAGTCCGAGCAAGTTCTCACCCCCTTCACTGGGAGGGGAATGTACTATGGGAAAGATGTCTTCCCAGAAAGCTTAGCCCTATGCACAAGTTTAAGAGCAGTACCCAGTGATCTGAAAGCATCCATTCTCATCAAAGCCAAATTAACCCAGCTATAATCATCCAAATTTGCAGTTAAAACTAGTTCCAACTTCTCCCAAGGATTAAAAAGGTGAAAATGACTGGAAATTAACCAGTAACAGGATGTGGCTTGGCACAGTGAGGTGATGCAGCTTTGCACCATTTTGGTGTGACACAGTAACCATGGAAAAATGTGACTGAAGTCTCCAAATCTGTTTAAATTTGGAGGTAACTAATCTAGGGCTATTTTGGTAAGTCATTTTTCAGTTCAGAGGCCAAACTGAAAAAAAAAAAAAAAAAACCAACAAAAAAATTTTGAACTGAGACAAAACTAAAATTTTTGGTTTATCTCCCCCAAAGGAAATACTGAGAGAGTCTGTCAGCTACATATAAACATTAGTCTGAGAGAAAATATTTCATCCATGTAAGAAAAGCAGAGAAAATGAATGGGTGAATTCAGAGGACTGGAGAAGTTAGTGATAATAGTTTTGTTTTCTCCCAAAATTCAAAGCACTAATTCATAACATAGGAAAGTAGCAACATAGGAAAGTAATTCATAACATAGGAAACTTCTAGTTGAGAGGAAAGAAATCCAAATCCCTCAGCTCTGAGGTGAGGGCCTGTCAGGACATAAGAGTAACTCCGAAGTGCTCTCTTGTTGGCACTTCTAATGTGTGTAAAAATTGTAAGTGTTCAGTGAGACAGGGAGAAGGGAAGAGGATTCATACTCATTCAGTGATGGGATGTATAGATTTGAGCTCCTGTTTGCTTATACAGAGTAAAACATGAATTCTTTCCCATTTCTTTTCCCTACTCTCATAGCCTCAGAAGCTGTGGTTTGGACACCGCCCCTGGAAAGTTAAAGATGCATGCTCAGAGCTCATTAAGGGGAAGAAGGAAAGCTGTGTCCCTGCCTACTGGCAAGTATCTTAAACTAGTAAGTAAAATGGAGAAACCTCTGCCAGGTTTGTTGATGTGGCATGGAAAAGTAAGAAGTTAGTTAATTAACTTCCCAAAAAGTTTTGTTCAATTCTCATCTGTGAGGCTGTAAAAGTGAGGAAAGGCATTTCACCCACTACTCTCATGCTTAGATTTGATTGAAACAAAGAACCTATATTGACTGGAATAAATAAAATCAAACTCTCACCACGGAAAAAATTAGTTTCCCAAATCTGGCTCACAAAAATTTTTTCTTGTCAAGAAAATTAGAGCTATTTAATACATAGCTCTAAATTGCCATTAAAGGATGGTATAAAAGCTATCAAACAATTAATTACAACTATATATGATTTTGATTTTCCTCTCTTCAGTGTAGAGTCCCCATGGTTTCTTTATTACCTTCCATTTAATGTTGTCTCAAGCCATTTCTCAGAACATGTTTCCAACATCCATACCCATTTTCTTTCAATACAGCAGCACTAGAACTTTAATGAAATTCAAACCTCCCCTCTTCAGCGACTTACCTGGTTGATCCTTTACACTATATAGCATCCCAATCCCCACAGATAAAAATCCTTAATTGTATAGAACCTTGTAGTCCTTCATGTAACAACTTGGGCAGGAAAGTGGGTCCTCCATGTGGGAAAGCAGATGTTCACCTCTTACCTTTATTCACCACAGTGCACTGTTTGCTGCTCAGGATTACAGATTAATTACTGGAAAATTGCTCTCCTTTGCCAACAGAAGTCTCCCGAGGCCCATGACTGGAAACAGTTCTGACTGCAGGCCATGGTATTTCAAACATGAACTCCCATGATAAAATGCAGGCAAGTGATCCTCTTACCTCTTCTTTTAGCCACTCATTCTCTTCAATCTCTCTGCGACAGTGTTTGTCTAAGTATCCCACAGCATTCTGAGAAAACACAATTTAAGATCATCTCATCTGAGAACAGAACTTTGACAGCCCTGCATACTATAAAGAAGAACATTCTGCTCTTTAGCAGGAAATAATTAAGAAACATCCACACAACAGACTGTAGCATCCCCTGAGGGATTACAAGGGGATTTAGTTCACAAGGCCAGATGTTTCTCCTCCATCATCCTGCCTAGAGCAGATTATATGTCAAGCAATTTAACAATATATTTTTATTTCCCATATTAAAATAGGACATTTCCCTTTCTTGCCTAACAAATTCTTCTACGTTCCCAATACTGCTCAAATCCTACTGCTTTCAGAAAAATCAAACCTTCAGCTATTAAGAACCCCAAGTACAATCCCAAATGAGGTAGTACTGATCTACAACAAGTGACCTAAACATGTAGAGGTCTGTGCTAATGAGACAAGGCTACAGTTTAATTACTGATGTCAGTAAAGGGGAAAGGAAGAAGTGGGAGGGAAGATGCCCCTGTAGATCACCATAAACACAGTCCTTTGGATTATGTTCTCTCATGACTGGAAATTCCAACACTGAAGTCAGGGAATTTAAACACCTAATGGGCCTAGTGATTTGTACCGAAGTATGCTTTGCATTTTGTGAAAGTAAGAAGTTGTCACTAGAGTATTTGTAAATCACATTTTCAAACCAGAGCTGACAGAGATGACAAAAAAACCTAGTGTATCAATAAACCTACATTTTCCTGAGACTGCACTATGGTGGCATTTTTAAAATGTTGTACTTTACAAGTACAGTGAAACCATTTTTTTTCAAAATGATGTACATTTTTATGCAATCTCTTTGTATGTTACTGCTTTTTGAAGTCTGTGCAAACGTCAAAATCAAGGCCATGGCAAAAGCAATGTATTCTCGAACAAGCCTTGTCAGTGCCCCAGTTTCCCATGCCTTGTTTGTAAAATGCCCTCACATCTCCCCATTGTTGCTCTGATGGAAAGAAGAAAAAAAGGTACATGCATGTATAGCAATAACCAATTCCATCTGTACCAAGATTTACAGCTTATTTTACATTTATTAGAAAAGTTCAAAGCCTTAATATGAGTTACAATAATTAATAATGCGGAGTACATGTATCCCAACTATAATACAGTTAGCAGTTTTTAAAAAAGCAGAAAGAATACCTTGAGAGCCTCTTCACTGAGTAACTTCATGTGCCTGTCAAACAGTTTCTGATTTTCTTCTCTCACTACCTTCAAAGCTTCTCTATAGTATTCTTCAAAACAAAAAACCAGAGAAATCAGAAATCATGATTTGACATCAATTTTTCCTCATAAGAGGTAGATAACTGGCATGTTGTTACTAAACTGGAACTTATCAGTGAGTGTCACCTGTATAGATGCTCCACAGAAAAGGATTCAAATATCTTTCTCCACAGAAATTGTCCTCCTAAACCCAAAGAACAGTAGTGTTTAACTACAAAACTAGAAATTTGAAGTGGCTTACACATTTCTGTTGACAACTGCAACAGCTGAGCAATTCACTGCTAACTGAACAGTAAGCTAAGCAGTTCTCTGCTAAAATATTGGCATCTTAACATTAGAATTTCTCTCTATCAATAGCAGAGCTCCTGGAGCCATGTGAGAGATTTGCTTAGAAAAATATTTTTTAGATATAGAAGCCTATTGGATCACCTTATCCATGTGACATTTTTTCATATAATTATTATAAAGAGCCTAATAAATTTTCTGACTCATCTAAGACTCTAAGGTTCTAATTTGACAACAGGACAAAATGAAGAATATGGCAATTGCCACAATTATTTGCTTCTCTCATTACTTGTGGTCATTATTTAGCAAGTGTGTCTTACATCGAAGTGAATATGTTTGGCTTCATGTTCTAGTCTCTTGCTATTTAATTATTTCATCCTTCCCTTTAGATCTTTTTTTGCTCTTCTAAATAGTACACTTCTGCTTGATATTTCCTCCTTTTGAAGAAATGAATGAGATTGTAGTAATTTTCTTTGAAGGAAGGCACTGCATACTTGTTCCAAAGGCTTGAAATTCAGTCTTTCTCTGCACTTGTGTTGCAGACAGCCTATTTCTGATCTGGCTGCAAATGAATATCTACTCATGGATGCACTGTGGAGTCAAAGGCAGTCAAATATGAAAGGTGTATTAGTCGTGCATTAGTTATGAATTTAACACTGTGGAAGCTGGACTCCACCATCTAGACATGGTGGAATGAAAAGGAAGTACTTCCATACTATAATGAATTCACTGATTCATTATTTCCAACAGCTAAATAACCTGTGTTGTACTGGCAGAATGAAAAAAAGGAGAAACTGTATGTCTGAGCAGTTCCTAAAGAGGCTGTCTTCCATAATCCTCTCACTGCAACACTGTTTTCCCCACACATCACCTAAATGTATGGCTCTCTTCTGCTTCCTCTCCTCTCCAGCTGTTATGTTTAAAATGTCACCACCACACATTCAAGGTGTGAACAAGCCCAATTTGTTGCTGCCTTGCTCTGAAAACTTGTTAGATTTCTGCTGGAAGGCTGCACGCCCCAGACACTTCCTAAGTTCAGTTTCACGGAGTTAAGCAAAATAGTATGGGAAACATCCAGTACTGGCAGCATTTTCCAGTATGTTATGTAGGCCAGTTATACATGTACCACTATAACATGACTTTCAATACACACACTTCTGCTGGACCGTGAATTTTTGACTCTGTACCCTGTGACACGCAGGAGGTCAGACTGCATGTCCCTACCAGCATTCTATATAAAGGCCCATTCTCTTTTTCATTTCATATTTCAGCTGCTATATAGCGAAGTTTTACATCAATTAAGAACACGGAAAATGCATAATGAAAAAAACCCAACCTCTCCTGAGTACAGAGATGGATATCTGACAAGCTATCTGGAAATGTAGAAATCACAGGGCAGATCTTAATTGTGGTAAAATATGTTTTGAGAGACAAAAAGATAGCTGGCTGGCTCTTATCCACGGTAGTTGATGCCTGGTAATGGCTGGCACAGAATATACAGAGACCCTTAGAGCAGTGTCACTGCCTGTTACTACCAGCTGCTTGGCTGTGGTCATGCATATGAGAGGGACATAAAGAAAGAAAACCAGGACATCCTTCTCCTGTTGGAAGCATGGGTTATGTAACAGCAAAATATTTAAATGATTTTAAAATAATGCAGTAATAAAGAAATCTTTGTAAAGCACTCAGCACCGCAATGTATAAGCTCTCACATTAATTCCACTGTTGTGACAGCGCTGAAACAGTTCCCAGTATGTGTCTATGTCTGTACTGGCAATTTTGCAGGGCCTCACACTGTGTAACTAGGAGGAAAGGTCCAGACCACTGGCTAAAGAGCTCCCTCTAGTCCTGCATGTAAACCAATGTGCTCCATAGAAAAGACTGTTCCAAGAATAAGCTCATACTACTTTCCTGTCAAAGGAGCTTTCAGTATGTGAAGAACTTGTAGATGATGAGAAGTAACAGCAGCAGAGTCAACATTTTCAAGTATGACTGCTAAGGGAGCCCTCTGTGTAGGTGACCTAAATATACATAGACTTATTTTCACAAAAAACGGCTGTCCTTCAGTGACATTTTTTTAAAATGGGTTGCCTGTATTTTACAAGAAAACCATCAAAGGACAAGCTTATCAGTTTCTTTGAGTGTCATCATTTCTGTAAACTTTATCAATTTCTTTAATAAGGGAACTTTTACAGAGAGAGAGAGAAAGAGAGTCCTTATATTTTTCAGGATCATGCAGCCAATCTTAGGTGCACTTATAAAAGTTAATGCAAATTACTAGAAAAGTTGATACAAGTTACTAGAACTTGACCTAAAGTTAATTTTATAATTTAATTCCTGTAAGTAATATGCAAGGACCCTTTAAGACTTACATTACACCAGCTGTAAACTGACCTTCAGTTCTTTCAAGTTCACATTTGACTTCTGTAATGTCTTTTTCCAGACTGCTAATCTTCTCATCATGTATTTTACTTCCGACATTTTTGTACTCCAACCAATAATCTCTCTCACGCTGCTTTTCCGCAATTATTTTCTTCGTTTCTTCAATTTGGGAGCGCAGATCTATTAAAATAAAAGTGTCAAATACAAGTCCATTACTGATTTCTTGAACTGATAATTCTTACAACGTCAAATTCTTTAAGAAAGGCTCTTTCATGGGGAATGGAGAAGTAAGGGGGATTCTTCCACACTACAATACGTTGCAACCTGACGCCCTCATGTAGTGTCAAGGGCCACCAGCACTGCTGAAAACAGCTTGGTCTTATTCTTCCAAGAAGATACAACAGTTCTCACTGAAATGTCGTAACCAAGGTCACGTGTCTCCCACAGACAATCGCAGGGATGGCAGCCAGAATTTTCAACAGTCAAAACTGATCCTTTCTCCTGCCATCAATAATTTTATTTTTAATCTTCAGTGAAGCCAGTGTTAGGGCTTTCATGAGTTTCGAAAAAGAAGAAGCCTCTGTACTTGCACAATACTATATATCACTTGGAAGGGACAGATTGACTTAAAAGCCCTCCACAATCTCATACTAAATTGAGAGAGCCCAATTTTTGAGGAGGAAAAGGTTTATGCTTTTTGTGCAACAAGGAAGTTGAATCTCTACTTAAATTGCAAAACAACAACAACAAGTACTCAATCCCAGGTGTGTAAACTGCAAACCACACTTCCCCAACTCACAACATACCTTGAAGAAGTTGTTCTTGGTCCTTCACAAACTGAAAAACTTCTTTCAGTGACTCTTCCACATCATCCCTGGTTACAACCTCCTTGTCATCTCGTTTGCTCTCCTTTTCTTCTATTTGTCTTACTAAGTCCCTGATAAGCACCTTCTGTTCTTCCTTCAGAACAACATTCTAAGAAAAGACACAGCTCATATTAAAATGTTTTCAAAGTGACAAATTTAAGTAAAAAAAGTAAAATCTGGTCTAGTGCCAGATGAAATGCAAGAACACCCAGCTAAACACATATTCTTCGTATTCTGAAAGGACAGAGCAGAAGTTTGTAAGGCTCAGACGTTTCCTCAGTAACTTCAAGACCACTGGAAGGAAATGAGAGACAAATGCCAGCTGTACTTGTTACAGCACACCAATAGTCATCCATTGCCTAGAAAGAAAGCTGCTTGTGGATAATTTAACAACAATATTTATATGTAGGAGCTATTTGCTTCATGTCAACATTCTTCATGAGAATGTACCATCTTCACATAGAAATATCATGAGACAATCAGGTCACTTGCATATAACAGCAGAGAGTCTTGTCAGAGCGGAAATTATACCTCCTGATTCCACAGCTGTGATCATAACCCTTGGCCATGACCCTCTCTAGTGACACTTGGATTATTTGAAATTACTGATTGTGTATGTTTGTTCCCAAAGGATACCATACAGGAGCAAACAGTAACAGTTACTAGGCAGTAGAGAGAGTCTCAAGTGTTCCTCACTTCTAGGATTAACTCTAAACCACTCAGAAACATTAAGCAAGAAATAAAGAACAGAGCTCAAAGCACTGTCAAAACCTGATTAAATTAAACAAACAGCACTTTACCCATGCCTTAAAGTACCCTGCTCAATCTAAAATATGAAGGAGTCCTTGAGAGACCATGAAGTAGGAGCAAACTGGGGGAATAACTGTAGAAGGATGGCTGGGGGTAAAATTAGAAGAAACTGGGAAGTTATATTCACATCCTAACAGAAGTTATTCTGGTATGGAAATTATAGGGTAAAATGCAGCTGCTGCTCTCTGAATGGAATGCAGTTGGCATGATGGAAACCGATCCCATGATGACTCCCTACAATCTGCAACCATAGTGCTTGCTAAGGGAGATGGAACAGAGGGTGGAGCAGAGTAGAGACACCGTGGCCAGGCTGTGTAGAAATCCTTGGAGGGAGGGGAACTTAGTGGTACTCTGCAGCTGAGAAACCGCACAGTACCTGTCAGCCAGGGGAGAGAGGAGAAGATGTATGACTAAAGTCACTCAAGCTCCACCCAAACAAAAAGAAACAGTATAAAAGTAAGTTAGGAATGGGGATAAGTTTGGGAAGACTCCATCGTAACTGCTGGGATCAGCTGACAGGTTGAACCTGTCTTCTCCCCCTTAGGAGCGACTATTGGGTAAGAACCAAACTCTGTGGACACTGAACACTTTCACTGAGGATTAGAGCTTGTCTGTGCATCGCTTTGAATATGTTTTTGCAGTGAGATACTATCACTGACAATCATCAAACCTTAATCTGTCACAACTTTATGTTAATAAAGTTATGCTGTAAACTGTCAGTGGGAGTCCTTCACGAGCGCTGGCCATCAGTAACACACTCAAATAAAGCGGGGAGACCCACTGAGGGGTCTCCCTTCTGCTGTTGCTCTGAACAAGTCTTTTGAACTGCCCTCCAATCCAGCAGTATAACCACAAGAGATATAAGATCCAACAATAATCATAAAAGCCTTCCAATTCCTGCAGAAAGAAGAGCAAATGCCACTTCCAGTGATAGTCAAGCCACAAATGAAACACCATCCAGGCTTCAAGACTGAAAGAAGTACCACAGAAAGCTAAACAGATGGATACTTACAAAAGCAGGGCAAGCATCAGCATGAGAAGGACAGAGAAATGCTGTTTCAATGTTTCACTGCTATGAAGTGCAGGCTGCAATATGATCCAGAGTAAGGATTTCTGAGCAATTTCAATTAATTTTAATGGGTGATGCTCTATTATCTATTTTCAAAGTTCACTGCTCAGTCATCAGATGCCGTATTACGGCTGTTTATGTACAGCTCATATGCACGGTTCTTTAAAGTGTCACTCAGGTGCAATCCACAGTTACACAACCTTGTTCTAAAAATTACCCAAAATAATTCTTAGTCCATGAGAAAGTGAGTCTTCATCAAGCAGTGCTAAAAATCACAGCTAGTAAATAACATGATGGTCTTTCTTCTTTATTCAGTTTTTATTGTAACTAAGTTTGCAGCAATAACTAGATTCTCATAGAAACCTGTACAATTCCATTACTTCAGATGTGATTCAAAGAAGGTCAGCAGTACTTGGTTAGCTCTCCTAATACTGCTGACAAAAATGAAGTTCATACCATTTATTCTTCATGCATTGAAGAATATTTGCAGGACTGGTTAAAAGGCATATCTGAATGTACTGCAGGAGACGTACCTACTGAAAGGGGGCTTGCTGTCCTGTGCTTGCTGCAGAGAAAGATGCCAAAGAAGGGCAACAAACTTGGTAAAAGAACTAGAGTTCAAGTCTGATGTGGAGCAGCTGAGGATGTTCAGTCTGGAGAAAAGGAGGTTCAGGTGGCACTTTATCTCTCTCTACAACCACCTGAAAGGACTTTGAAGCCAGGTGGAGGTTGGTCTCTCCTCCCAAGTAACAAGTAACAGGACAAGAGGAAAAGACCTCAAATTGTGCCAGGTTTAGACTGGTTATTAGGGAAAATTTCTTCTCTGAAAGGGTGGTGAGGCATTGGAACAGGTTGCCCAGGAAAGTGGTGGAATTACTACCCCTGGAAGTGTTCAAAAATATGTAGATATGGCACTTGTGGACCTGGTTTAGTGATGAACACAGTGGTGCTGGGTTAAACAGTTGGACTCAATGATCTCAGAAGTCTTTGCCATCCTTAATGATTCTGTGATTCCATGAAATACACAGGTGGTTATGAGAATCTCTTGTGCATTGGAAAGCACCTGCACTGAACTCACTTTACCTTACTGCTGTGTCCTATTCTGTAATGTTCTACTCCTGCAGCTTCTTTTTAGCATGTTGTATTTAGGACATTTATGCTATATGACACATTTAATTCAGATAACACTTTAAGCACATAAAGTGACTCACTATCTCTAGTTTCATTGACTGTAACAAATTCACTGCAATAACTAGTTTTAATGTATGCAGTATTAGAATGGAAAGAATAAAACTGAATCTGTGAGTAAGAATACCACAAATAAAATTCACTGGGAGAAGGATACAAAGTCACTTACTCTTTTAAGATTTTCTTTGATCTTTTCTTCCAATCCTTCCAGATGAAACAAAACCCGTTCAATTGCTGTATCTTTTGCCACAATGCTATGAAGAGAGAGTAAAGAAAGAGACATTCTTAAAAAAACATAAGAGAAAGAAATGCTATTTAAGCTAGATTAGATGTAAATACTACCAAAATGTTTATTTTCATGTCATACTGCCTGACTCATTTGGGTAGATGCCACTGTCTGCGTACTAACACGTAAACAAATTATTCCCCATATACATCTGGGCCTGCATGTTCGTTTGGATTTCATAACCCTAGAGAGCAACAGACTCCCTGGTTATACTGTTCCTGTGTAGTCTCTTGAGAGGCTGGAGCTGGTTTGTTCTTTCTGCATGAGGTTTAGCTGACCTGTTACACAGGTCACTTTCAGGACAAGATTATTTGTGCTCCAGAAAATGTTACTCATCACTAGCTATAAAGCCTGGGTAACTCACTCAGACATAGGTCAAATGAATCTCAAACTGGAGAATTCAATGAGATTCAATTCTTCTGATAATGTGGTTTGTCAAGCTTCATAAACTACATTTGTACACCAAGGACTTGTTAGCCTTTAACAAGCATGAAGAGAGTAGGGACTCCAGCCTTAGTATGTTCTGTTTGTATATTTTTGTCAAAGAACTAGCTCACTGATTTCATATTTTCATAGATTACTTGTCATTCTCTTTGCCGCAGCTATAAAATAAATATTTCTTTCTGGTGTTCTCTCTTCTAGAATGAGAAACACTAGGGTGCAAATGGTCTATTTGCAAAATTCTCCGTAATCCGTACCTCTGTTCCAAGAATTCATTCATCATATGGCACAATAGAGGCAAGTATTATTATCACAATGACAATTATCACAATGTCTTTTATTCTTTTTACAGTTCTTCTTCCTTCAGTTTTTAGTTTGGGGGGTTTGAGTGCTTTTTTTGTGGTTTTGGGGGGTTTTTCCCTTCCCTGTTGCATTAAGCTATTTTAAAAGAAGATAATTTTTTCCTGGCTAATTTGCTAGGTTTGGATCACTGAATCATGCAAATTGCAGGTTACTAAATTTGCATCCTCTGGTGTCAGCGTGCTCCAAGGTATTCTTCAGGTTTTCCATTAAGTACAAGGATATTACTTATAGAGAGACTATAGCAGAGATATGGGGGTGTGGTGGTCATGGCTACAGCAAAAATACAGCATAAGATTGTTGTTCCTAACAAATGCTGAAACAGAGAACTTTAATGAAAATGCAAAATAATGAACTCCTTAGGAACAGTGACTATTGTTCAGTGTATAGAAACAAAAAACAGGAAAGGAAGTTAAATAAATACTACACACTTGATAAATCCTAGAGTGGAATGTGACAGCTATTCACTTGTATGATTATCTGCCTTTGCTCAGTCAGATGGTACAGAGAAATTACAGATTACAGAGGTGAAGAGAGGGAAAGGGAGAGCAAGAGGGAAAGAGAAGAGAGAGGGAGAAAGATAAAAACAAGAAGAAGAATACTTTTCTTCCCTTTTCCCCCTACTGTTGCTGTAGAAACTCCATATTCTTTGTCAGTGCAGCACCTATTTCAGTGGAAGACTCTCCAGACAAATGAGTCATTTGCTTGGATATTTGCATATGCATAACAACAATTTTATCAGAAAGTGGTACAGTTTTTTTCCTCAACTTGTAATAAAGTTTCTTTATTCCTTCACAAAATAGATGAGTTAGTTTTGGACTTTTCAGATGGTATTTGTTTGTGATATGATTCAGCTAAATCTAGGCTATTTCACTATGGAAAATTGTACTCTGTTCTCTGTAAATGAAACAGAAAATCCCACATAAACCCTGTGCACTCATATAGATGTCACCACAACTATATGTGCTTAATTTTCAGTTTGCTTACTCCACTTTCCATTTCCACACCAAGGCACTACTCCTTGCTCCCTAAACGCTGATAATTGTTGGATATTGGGCGTTCCTGAGGTATATCCCTTTCAATTACTGTCTCTTAGATAAAAGTCATGAACCTTACTTTTTCTCCTTTTAATCACCTACTCAAGAGACTAGAAATCAAATAAATTAGACTGGTTTGTAACTGTTTCAGATATTTCCCCCTTGGCTCTTATTCTCTGCTTGATTTTAAGAGACCTTTAATTTATCCATCTCTTACTTTCAAAATAAAACACTTTGTGCTCTGCTCTCAGGTGCACCAAGGAAGACAGCAAACTGTAGGTCTTGAGGTTCTGGCTAGTGACAACAAACCTCCACGAACACCAAGGAATCCTAAAAAAATACAGTCAAATATGATCTTGCAACTTCAGCGTATGCTGATCAAAAGCTTGCTACTAACAGAAAAAATGTCAGGGTTTTTTGGTTTCAATAAAAATTTCTTTCCCAAGTTATAGCCTAATGGCATAAAATTTCTGACCCAGTTAATTGCTTTCTTATAGCTACAGTTTAAAAAGGTACCTTTCTGAAATAGCCTCAAAACCCCAAAACAATCAGCTCAGGCTCTAAATTGGATAAGTTGTTTTTGTTATCTTCTTTCTACATTCACATATTCTATATGAGTGAAAAGTTTAAAAATATTAAACCTACTGATATTCTAGTAAGGCTTCTGGTAAATCTGATTCAGGTTCTTGAACTTGCTCTTCTGGTTTCTTCTTTTTCTTACTCTCTTCCATTTTTTTTTATTTTTATTTTTAATACTTGTGCTAGAAGTGAAGGGAAAAAAACATATAGATGAATGATTTACAAAACATTGTATGTTCACTGGCCTGTGTCATTTGTGACAAGCTTGTAACAGTTCTGAAATAAACAAAACAATTGGGGTTTTTGACAGCAATAATCCTGCCCAGAGTAGCACTCAGGCCCATGTCTTCGGGGCAACCTGATATATTCATATATATATATATATATGTGTATGTATCCCTGTGTACCTGAGTAGATACAGTGCTCTCTATCACCAGTTTCTTATTGCATCCCCTGCTGCAGGCTGTCCTTTACATTCTTGCAAATCAAAACAGCAGTTGTTCCTTTTCTAGTCCTTTGTTTCTTTATCAGGCTTCTTTTATCAAGTCCACTTGTTCACATGCCTCTCTTTCCCTCTCCTTCTGCTCTCCTAGCACCATGAATATCTCCCTTTCACTGCAGCTCTGATACCAGTTTTCATTGTCAGAGCTGGAACAAAAGCACTTTCTGAAGGGCTATGCATGTCAGCAGTATTCCCTGGGCATGCTGTCACAACTACCAACCTCGCAATTCAACTGGCAATGAATAGTTCTGTAACGGAACTGGTAGCATGTATTATACAAAATAAAAAATGCCACAAGAAAGGGCACTTAACAAAGATTCCTTGCTTTTAGCAGTCACATAATCAAATGCCCAAACCAGAATAGTTTATATAATATAGGATGTTTTATTACTGAATGAGTAGAAACATTGTATATAGCCTGTTTTTGTTTAAACTGCTTCTCTGAACTTAAATTCGGAATTTTACAGTAATAGCTGAAATTGATAAAAACTTGTTCTGTGACTAAACACAGCAGCCTAAATACTTTTTCCTATTAAAATGAGCACAAGTAAACAGGAAAAAAAATCAGTAAAAAGCCACATAAGCAAGCCTGTAAAATCAAGGGAATGAAGTTAAACCAACTATTGACAATGCACTGTAATCCCTACACTGTCCTATGCCTTCTCACCACACTCACCATACCCTGAAGCAAGGCAATGTCAGCTTTCTGTATGCAAAATAATTTTCTGTCCTATTTCACATACAAACTTTGCAGTTTGCAATTCAATACAATATTTTTTCAAGAAACTTTCAAAAATCCTGAAGACATGGCTGTTGCAAGACTGAGATTTAAAAAAACCCCAAACAAAAGAGTGAATTAAGAAAATAACCTCACTGAGGCAGGAAGTTAGGTGCTTTGCTCCTCCTAGAGCCCTTTGAAATTTCCAAACTGAATGCACAAATGCAGGATACACTTGTTAAGTGTAAAAAAGAATCCGTCATACTTCTTCAGTTCGGAATTAACTGGATGGGTATTGATTCCATTTCCACTTGAGCATTTATTTTACTGATTTTCCTCAGAAATTGAAGATCACTAGAGCACTCCCTAAGGTTTTCTTAAAATTGTTTCTGTCCCTTTCACTAAATGGATAATCAAATTCTCTGCTTAAAACTGGATATAAACTGAAAATTTTGAGCAGTAGTATGTTGAAAAGGCTTAGGGCCTTTTTTTCTTTATAACTCCAGACCCAGATGAGCTCCAGTGATATATTTATGAAATTACTCCCAAGCAGAGAGGAACAAGAAAGCCTCCAAGCTGTACGAGGTGAAAAAATGCATACTACAATAAACGATTTGCTGGATTTTGCAAACCATAGAAAATGCACACACATGAGAGAGAGGGGAACATATTTAAGGGGACTGAGGATTGACTGCACATTTTAAACCGACAGGAGAACATTTGCAGAAGGAAAGATCTATTTCTTTTCCCAAACAAATAAATTGTGAGGCTCTTGACTGACTCCCATTATCACTACCTGCACTGTCTCAAGCAATAACTACACTGCCATTGCATCCTTAGAAGGAGCAGGCAGTTTCCTGCAACCCAACTACTGTGACTTTACAGACACTCTTTACATAGACCATCTGTACTTCAGCTCATCACTCTCATGAGCTCAGTCATTATCGTTAATGCCACCCAAACCAGCATTTGCACTCACATAATTACCCTCGCACATCAAGCGGCTGCACTACCAGAAGCCTCCACTCCCTCAGTCCCCAACAATTATAGGGCCACAGAATACACTGAGTTGGAAGGGACCCATCAGGATCATCGAGTCTAACTTCTGTCCCTACGCAGGACACTCCAAGAATCACACCACGTGCCTGAGAGGATTGTCCAAACACATCTTGAACTCTGTCAGGCTCGGTACTGTGACCACTTCCCTGGGGAGCCTGTTCCAGTGCCCAACCATCCGCTGGGTGAAGAACCTTTTTCTGATATCCAACTTAAACCTCCCCTGACACAGCTTCAAGCCATGCCCTCGGGTCCTGTCACTGGTAACTAGAGAGAAGATTGGTACCAGCCCTCTGCTTCCCTTCATGAGGAAGTTGCAGACTGCAGTGAGGTCTCCCCTCAGTCTCCTTTCTCCAGGCTGAACAAACCAAGTGCCCTCAGCTGCTCCTCGTATGGCTTCCCCTGAAGGACCCTTCACCATCCTTGTGGCCCTCCTCTGGACACTCTTCAATAGCTTAATGTCTTTCTTGTGGTGCACAAAACTGCACACGTATCCAAGGTGAGGCCGCCACAGTGCAGGGCAGAGCAGGACAATCCCCTCCCTTGCCCTGCCGGCAGTGCTGTCCCTGATGCAGGGGTGGCCCTGCTGGCTGCCAGGGCACTGCTGACTCGNTGCCAGGGCACTGCTGACTCGTGTTCAGCTTGCCATTGACCAGGACCTCCAGGTCCCTTTCCACTGGCTGCTGTCCGTGCCCTCGCTCCGCAGTCTCTCGGAACACTCGGGGTTGCCCCGTCCCAGGTGCAG